>CAIGRH010039735.1:0-19856 GCA_903798295.1 Fraxinus nigra | reverse complement strand
CTAGAAAGCATTTTCCCACCAAAGTGGTGGGGAATCCAAAAACAGGGAAAACCCAATCTTCCATGGAATATTTTACCTATCAAACATGACAAAAAGTGGAAAGTTGAAAAATATATTCCAACTTCCATGGAAAATGGCACCTATCAAACATGGCCATGTGATAATTGAAGGGCAATGTTTTTCTAGTCACCACTAACTTTTCATAATCGGTTAATTTTTCACCGACGCACAATATTGGCGTGATACAAAGAAATTTCTATAGATAATTAAAAATGGTATAATATTATTTTTTCCTTTTGGGTCTTCTACAAATAAATCTTTCATGATTCAAGAAACTTGAATACGTATAAATGAAACTGAAAAGGCCAAATCTCACGAGTAAACGGAAGATAATAGAGAAAAACAATAAATAAAAACTTGAAATAAAGGAAGATGAAAAGCAAAGATTTGCTTGTTTTGGCCTAAGGCCAAGTTTGGAGGAAACTAGTTCTTCCCGTTGAGCGTCCATGACTAGAAAATGCTCTTCTGCACTAGTACAAGGTTATTAATGTAACAAATTTACACCTAGACTAGCATTAATTTAAAGATGGTCAAGATCGTAACAAAACGTAAAAGCATAATTTTTTTAGAAAGCTCTGAATTCATGAGATTCATAAAATGTGTTGGACTTTTAATTCGATAGGCTTTTCAATAGTATATTATATGCCTTGTGGAGATCCTCATATCAATCTTGAAGCTCTATTTTCTCCCCACGTTCGACGTGTTGGTTCCTAGGTATTAACTCTTAATCCCTAGTTTCGCTTTTGGTGTATTTGTAGGCTTGTAGCCCCAATGGACTCTTTCTTCGATGGAATTTAACCCTAAGTACAGTTTGTAGAATGATTATTGGTTGCTTTGGACTTCAAGTGAATAATTAATATGAGATGTGGAGTAAATGAGACCTTGAATGCTAGGATACGTAGGAAGGTAGGTAATAGTTCAACTATAGTGCAAAACAATAGTATCTGTGGTAGTGTGTGTATATATATATATATATACACACCCACACCCATACCTATCCCCACTCCCAAAACCATCACCACTACTATCGGACGGTTCAACTGCATCCACCCAACGTCGGCGCTACTGCTATCTCCTTCAGTGCCACCTTTATTCCAGTACACATTTTTTTCGTACTGTGGAAGATTGCATTACATTTCATCACCCATTTTGACCTTTAGGTTTTTCACCATTACTTCTTGTTCTTGCATTTCCCTATTTTCTTTGCCTTCCAAATTCAAAACTACTTTATTTTGCTGCAATTAATGGTTTAGGTTTGCTTTTTTGCTCCATTCTTTGGTTTCTTGTTGACCACACTCTTTTGCTTGGTTTATTGTGCCAATGAGTTTTTGATAGGGTTAGACATGAGTCAGTTCAGTTCGATTCTTTTTAGAATTAAATAGATTCAAAAATTTTGGGTATTTAATAAATGAAATCGTCGGGTCCAAATATAATTATGGAACCATTCGAATTCGGTTCGGATCAGTTCGATTTCATACCATAATTCAATTTTTTAACATTTACGGTAAACTACATAAATAGAACTAATGACATGTTCACCTGTAACTTTTATAAATTAACGTACCCACCCCAATTTAAAAACATATAAATAACAAACCGTCCAATAAGATTAATTTAATATATAAAAATTCTAAAAAATAGATACTAATATTAAAATATCAATAATCCATATCAATAATTCATTTGTTTCAAGCAGCCCGCATAAAGAAAATGAAATATGCACCTGTTTGAACCAACTTTTTTGAAAATGAGAATGAAAAATATAGCCGTTATTGGGGCCCACACAAGAGATAGAAAATTTGAATTTAAATGTTGATGTGATGGATAACGGTCATATTTTTCATTTTAGTGAGGAAAAAATATGGNATAAAAATTCTAAAAAATAGATACTAATATTAAAATATCAATAATCCATATCAATAATTCATTTGTTTCAAGCAGCCCGCATAAAGAAAATGAAATATAGATAAAATATTTTTAAGTATTGGTAATACTTACCAATTATTTGATTTTATCAGTAGCTATCGCCGCCGGTGAAATGAAGAAGTTTCAAAATCGATTTGGGAATGGGGATGTAAGTTTTAAAATTATCAAATGATTTGGGTTTATACGGAAGTGGGCACTGCTTACCAAATGAAATCGGAATGATAAGGTCCAAATGTTGGGCTAACAAAAAATTAATTTGGCTGGACTGGCTGGTTTGTTTAATTAATTTGCTAATTTGTTTAAAAAAATTTAATTAATTCAAATTAGAAAATTTAAAAATTTATTTAGATTCGGTTATTGATCTAGAATCGAGAACCAATCTAAACCCATTTGTTCTCGATTCAGATACTCGTTCGGGTATTTAACTTATGAAGAACCTCTCGATTTGGTTCGGTTCGGTTCGGTCCGATTCGGTTCGAAAGTTTTGTCCATCCCTAATTTTTAATGGGCCTAGTTTTCGACTGAGTTTTAATGGTGAAAGATAATTGAATGAAAATTGAGATGGGTCTCTCTTTCTTAAGTGCTTTTTTTTTTTTGTTCTTTTGCTCCCATTTCTTCTTGTCTCGCATTTTGGGGTTTTAAGGGTTCTTTTCCAAGATAAGACATTTGTGGGTTTTCAAATTTTTTCTCTCTTCACTATAATCCATGACAATTCAAATTTATCAAATTTCTCAACGAGAGGAGGTGGCGGAAGAAGATAGTGAAGAAAAAAATTGTTGGGTGATGAGAATGATGGCCAGTGGAGGAAATGGCAGTGACACCGACGTTGAGTGCGTGCGGCTGAGCCATCCGATAGTGGTGGTGATGGTGGGGGTGGATGGAGAAGAAGAAGTTGGTTTTGGTTTTTAATTTTATTATTTAATTTTAGTTATCTTCTTATAAAAAAAATGTAAAGTTACCATTTTAATCTTTTAATTTAAAATTAATCAAAATTATTATCAATGTCAATTATCTGATCAATTAACGATCAAGCTAACAGAAATCATCCATTCGGGCCTCAAGTGCTAATTTTTGAAAGATTTGGTACCGTGGATGACACAAATGAAATGTTTGGACAAAGTCTACTATTAAATGAAAGATTTGGTACCGCTTCTGCATTTATCCCTTTATTTAATTAGGATTAAGAATTGCAGGACTAGTCTCCTCCCTATAGTGGACATGAGATATCTTGCTCACCGATAACTTGCCACCTCGTTAGTATTTTAGACCCACTGGTGAGGTGACGCCCACTAGGGCACGAGATCGGTTCGGTTAAGAATTGATATTTTAACTATAAAAATATAGAAGTTAAAAGTATCATATGAAAAGTTTTCCATTTGCTAATTCTTAAAATATGTTGTCTAATGGTACGTGCTTTTTAATAATCAGTTATTCTCAAGTTTATCAAACACCTAAAATAAATTTGAATCGTTTGACAATCCGAAGTTGGATTCTAAAATCAATCCGAAAACAGAATTTTAATGTTAATAGCGTTTATTAAAGTTGACACGGGATGTGATACATGCAATGTCACGCCTCGCATTTATTAGCAATATTCAAGTGACATTGGCCTATCAAAAAGAGTAATGTTATTTGTAGTTGTCCATCGTCGTAGTCACCTTACGTAGTATACATGTGGCGGTTAGTGATTTGATGTATTAATGTTGGTAGTTTTTTTTATTTCTTTATACATCAAATCATTAACCGTCACATGTATGTTACGTAGAGCGACTGTGGTAATGAGCGAATGCAAATATCATCACTTTATAAAAAATGCAAGTCATGTTGGTAACGCTTGTGATCTGAATAAGTAAAAATAGAAATAAAAAAAGATAATCGAAAGATCGAATGCCACACTACTCGAATTCTTAAAATGAAATAACTATCAAATTATTTTATTTTGGACATCATGGTGATTAATTATTTTTCATGCATTCTTGCAAACCGTAGGGAAATTTAACTGTTGGTCCCCAATTTATATTCTAAACAGCAAGTTTGTCATTAACATTTAAAATAGAGCATTGTAACCCTCAATCTTTTATTATAGTAGCACAAGTAGTCCTAGTCAACAATTTATCATCCATAATTCGTTAAAAAAAATTTCTTAAGGATTTATTTAGATTCCACACGGAAAATAGACATAAAATACTCGTAGGATTTATTGAGGTAGTCCCAAAATAGTTTGAGAATTTTTCCTTGTATTACAAATATCAGACCCATTATGCTCGTGCTCAATGTAGGTTGGACATTTTGAATGTTGTTTGGAGGTGGAGGTGGAGGTGGGTGTGGGGGTGGCGGTTGAGAGAAACCATCCACTAGTATTACTTGTACAACAGTATTGCAAACCAGTGAGTATGAAAGTGAACTGTTTCAAAGATCGAAAATGAACTTACTCTGGATATTTCGGGACCAACGTCACAATTATTCCCAAACAATATGCTAAAGAGGGTAGTTTGTCTTGGGTGGGGACTATTCGTGTGAAACATGCACAAATTTATTTTCATTTTATTATATGCCATTAAGTCTTCGAGAGATGGGCAAATGCATATAAGATATACCAAGTCCCATCTCTCCCATTTGTACCTTCACCATCTTGTTTTAGTTTTATCAATGGCAATTTCTCTTTCAAACACGGCTCTTACCTGCACAAAACCACACCACCATGGCTTCCATCCTGAAAACCACTTTCATCTATCAGTTGTCAGCCAAAGATCACAGTACAGAGGCCCGGAGAGATGGGATCAACTAGTAACAAAAAGGCATGGACCGGTTCGAGCCATGTCAAAAGCTAATGACTCTTTGTCATCTACCATCACTGGGGTCGAGAAGGAAAAGGAGGTGAAGGAGAGGAAGACGATCACAGAGAGGGAATTAGCCCGATGCTGGCCAGAACTACACGGGGTGGACGATTGGGCAGGCTTGACTGATCCAATGGATCCATTATTGAGAAATGAGCTAATTCGGTATGGAGAAATGGCTCAAGCTTGCTATGATGCATTTGATTTTGATCCTTATTCAAAGTATTGTGGAAGTTGCCGATTTACTAGGCCTGAAATCTTCGATAGATTGGGCATGGCAAGTATTGGTTATGACATGGTTAGCTATCTTTATGCCACATCTAACATCAACTTGCCCAATTTCTTCAAGAAATCAAGATGGCCTAAGGTGTGGAGCAAGAACGCGAATTGGATTGGATACATTGCCGTGTCTAATGATGAGATGTCGAAAAATCTAGGACGACGTGACATAACCATCGCATGGAGAGGTACAGTGACACGCCTCGAGTGGGTGGCAGACATGATGGACTTTCTAAGACCTATTTCATCCGACAAAATTCCAAGCCCTGATCCTACGGTTCGAGTTGAAGCAGGGTTTCTCGATCTCTACACCGACAAAGATGAGAACTGTCAGTACTGCAAGCTTTCAGTCAGAGAGCAAATCATAACTACAGTAAACAAGTTAATCGAAATATATCCAGACGATGAGCTGAGCATAACAATCACTGGCCATAGTCTAGGTGGTGCATTGGCAATACTTAGCGGATACGATATCCTTGAAACGGGAACAAATGTAAGGAATGATGCAAGGGCTGTCCCTATTTGTGTATTCTCATTTGCAGGTCCGAGGGTTGGGAATTTGAGATTCAAAGAAAGGTTAGATTTGTTGGGACTAAAAGTACTGAGAGTGGTGAATATTCATGATATAGTACCCAAGTCTCCTGGATTAATTTTTAATGAAAAAGTTCATCCTATGTTTTTGAAATTGGCTGAGCAACTTCCTTGGAGCTACTCGCATGTGGGAGTAGAACTTGCATTGGATCACAAGATTTCTCCATTTTTGAAACATGATGCTGATCTAGCTTCTGCTCATAATCTGGAAGGGCACTTGCATTTACTCGATGGGTTAGTCTCTTTTTTTTTTCTTTACTCAAATTCTATTCTAGTTTTGACATGTGTGTATGTATGTACACGAACACTAGTTGCAACATTAGAGCACATTTTGACTCGGTTAACTCACTCGCGGACAAAACTATACAAGAAAGATCACGTCATCTTTTCAATAATTTATGATGTCGACCTAATCTCTGAGTAGGATTGGACCCAAAAAGCTCTTCTAAAAATTATTAATACTGTAAATAAATAAGGTTAGTGATCATTTCAAGAAAAATATGATTTGTCTACAAAGATTAAAAATTGACACTCAACAATGACTTCTACTTTATAATGGGTTTGTTGCTGTCAAGGCATCATGAAATTTCTATCAAGTAAACGTGTTATCTTTGGTTAATAATTCTATATTTCATATAAAAAGTCACATTGAAGGGGTCCACAATGGAATGACAATACAAAATGCACATGTGAGCCTATCAAAAATGATTTAACTATTCAAGATATAAAATTAGGATGAGATCATTTAGGGATTAGATAAACAGATTTCATCATCTTAAAATAGCAATTGATTCTTCAAATATTTGATTGACTCTTAGTTTTGAAATGTAGATACCATGGAAGAGGGAAGAGGTTTGTGCTTGCAAATGGAAGGGATTATGCATTGGTAAACAAGGGTTGTGACTTTTTGAAAGATGAATATGAAATCCCACCAAATTGGAGGCAAGATACTAACAAAGGAATGGTTAGAGATGAAGAAGGACGTTGGGCGCAGGAGGAACGTCATCTGGACAATGATCTCCCAAGCGATCTGCATCATCACCTCAAGCGACTAGGGCATTCGTCCAATAATATTTAGGTATATATCATCTATCTAATGAGTCAACATTCCGACTAATGTTTGGTACATGAAACGGAATGTGATTGGATATAATAATGTAATATGCTTGTTTATTATGTTTAGAACTATTTAAATACTGCACACCTAACAAAATTGCTGAGAATAAAAGTTCATACAAACGACAAATTTCATCCATTCTCTCTCTTAATGACACGGTCTGGTGTTCGACGCATAATGAAACCGGTTTATCATCCAAATCCTAAAGACAAAGAAGTAGAAAACAAACATAATTATCGGACACATGGAAACAATTTGGATGCCGAAGTTTACTTTCCAAGATACAGTAAATACTGGCAAGTAAAATAATTTTAAGCCAGGAAACAAAACGAAGAATCTGGCACAGTTATAAAGAGGGAGATGTGAAAGCTTTAGCTGCTTTTTTCCAATCTAAGCAAGCATGGGACACCCTGCATACAGAGGAGAATACAAAGTAAAAATGGCGTGAGTTCAAACTTTTACAAAGTGAGTGTTATAATCTCAGGATGAAAGAGAATGAATCAAATGAAGACTACCACCTATACGTAAATGAATCAATCCCAAGTCACACAATTTGTCCAGAAAGGCGATCGGCCTCTTCCTCCTCCTACCCATAAATGTCTTATCATTTACATCAAGAAGACAAGTTGACTGTTTCATCACCAAGATAAGCATGTTGTAATTGTGAACTAACAGATAGATATTTCTTGTCAACTAACAGATTTTTGGATGAAAATAGTTAGATGTCCCTCCATTTATTAAATGCTTGGGCGCCGCGCTTTATATTTTTGAAGGGTTGAGACATTCAATTCAAAATTTTCTTTTTTTTAATTAATTAAGTTCTTGTTTGATTCTCGTTATTTCCAAAATACATTTTTCTCTCTTTTCTTTTCAACCACGCAATCTTCAATAAAATAATATTACATGCAAACACAAACTTTTTCTTATTTTCTATCCACATATTTTCCATCAATCTACCATTCTAAAATGTATTCTTACAATAAAATGGGGCTCAAACAACCTATAAATGTTAAAAGTAGGGTGAACACAGTTCGGTTTGAACTGTTTGTATCATATTTTCAACTCAAACAATTTCATGCGATTTGAAATTTTTCCAAACCAAACTATTATTTGCGATTTGGTTCGATTTTTAATCTACTGTTTAGCGCATAGAATATACCAAACTGAACTTTTTTTAGTTATGGTGGTTCATCCAACCTCAAATTGGTATATGAACTCTATGCTGGGAACCATAACTGCATTTCACACCAAATAGCTTTAGGCTGATTCTTGTTTTTAGCTGGATAAAAATTCCACTAATTCAAATGTCAAATACTGCTAATCCCTCAATACGATCAAGGAAGATTATAAAATAGATAGTATTGCAAGACAAAACCAACAAGAAAATTGGAAGCTTTACCTTCTTCTTTTTTAGATTGTGGAAGAGCAAATAGTCCTGAGAAAGAAAATCCAGACTCCCCAGGTACAGGATCATGTTCCAGACCAAGATTAATAATTGCTTTGGTTCCTTCACCCAAAGTTTTCTAGCCTATTTAATGCAACATTTATGTAGAGTGTTAAATAAATAAGAAGCTTATCAGCTTAGCTCTTGATGTCAAAGGAAACATTGGGTGCACGGAAGAAGGTGATTGCTTCATCAACAATATGAGTGCTATCTGCATAAAATTTATTTCATTTTCAGTACATAGTGCATCTTTCTTAAAATTGGACACTATGGTGCAAGTTGACCATGTTTTGAAACTGGAGCAAGTCCTTTTATGTGGCTTTTAAGGGGAAGTAGGAGGAACTAAAAATTTAAAACAGTTCAGTTCGATTTTGTGCGATTTTTGAAAATCAAAATCTAAACCAAACTATTTGAACCAGTTTGGTTAGGTTTGAGGGAAAAACTCATGCGTCTACGTGGATCTGAACCATCAGTTTTAAATCAACATGTTCAATTCGATTTGCGGTTCCGCGATTTTTTTCTGCAACCCTAGTTAAAAGACCATTTGCCCTTCTTAAAATTAATCAAATTATGGTCAAGACCAGACTTTTGGTCAACTAAAGAACTTTTGAGTGCAAATTGCCCATATGTCCTTCTGTCGTACAATTTTGAAAGGGTTGGGACCTCCGTTGCTAAGATTTAAAGGTTTGGTGTAATTTGCACATTTTTGAAACTTTAGAACCTCTTTTGTAATTTCCCAAAAATTATTAATAGCTATGTCACCATCTATCGTATTTCTATTTTGCCACCTCACTAGTTTGAGACAATTATTTTATTTGTTAATATGATATTATCAAAAAGGTAATTTCTATTAGTATGTAAAATTGAATAACTAAAAAAGTGAGTAAAATCTCATTTTGCATACATGCAACACAACGTCGACGTTTGTTCTCGTAGCCTCTTCTATTCTTAAGTCTGCGAAAGAATGAGGGTATTTGTATACTTCAATTTAGGGAGTGAACTTGTTTATTCGAGTTGAGGAGCTTAGTTCTACCAAAATGAAACCTCTCTTTGATAAAAGTCTTGATACTAGGTGAAACACAATTAATGCCATGTTTGATGAACGTTATTTAGCAAAAACAAAGTTTTAAGTAGTGAATTTTTTGAGAATGTGATTGAAAAAGTTTTGGATTTACGTACAGAATATTTTATTGTGTTAATGTATGGTTGAAAATGAATATATAGGAAAAAAAAAAAGATTTGAGATAATAATTGTGGGTTGATTTAGTTGCAAAAAGCAATTTTGCATTCAAAATATTACTCCTATCTCGAAAGAATTCAATGCACATAGATCAATTTCTCGTTTCACATATATAAAGGGTAAATCAAAAAATGCTTAACTCATGTCGATTCCACAAGTATATTTCACTCGATTGCCTTACTGACTATTACTTACATGGGTCATCTATTAGTGAAATAGTACCGAAAATTGCTAAAAACCAAGTAGAAATTGATTAGTCAAAACAGCTAATTATTTTTCCTTCCTCCAGTATTCTTCGGCAATCTGCCTTATTAGGCTGGTCCGCCATTGTAAGCTCTTCCTGGAGAAGGAGATGTGGCAAATTGAAATTGCCATTAAATAGCAATTAAGGTGCTTAATACGACATTTAACTAGATCAAGTACACACCATAATTATTTTGCCTTGGAACGAAATAAAAGGAAAAATGTGTCTAACATTTGAGAGGTTCACTGCACAGAGAAAGAAAGTGCTACAAGAATATGGCCATAACAACATCTAAACCAACGGTGGGCACATCTAGCAAACACGTTCAATGCACGATCACACCATAATTATACCATAAGATGGCCCTAACTGCAAGAAGGGGAACTAGAAAAGCACAATAAAGCAGCAGTTTAGATGTTCAGACAAGAATCAACATAGTATAACAAAAAATATTATAAAACTTCATGGTCAAAGGGAGAGCCCTGAATCCTCATCCTCATCAAGAGTGGAAGTGTAGACAGTATAAAGAGCCCAAATCAAAGCAAACACACCCAAAAGGATCCAACCAAGGAGGTTATTGCTCAAGCCAAAAGGGAGGCCAGTTCCCTCTGTGCTCATTCTCTCATCCACCAGAGCCATGGCCGGACCGGACATGGTGGCAGCGCAGGCGGCAGCTGCCATTAAAGATGCTCCCATGCCTAAATTTGAATCACTCTCTTGAGGCTTTCCCTCCGTGGAGCATCTTACTTTTCCCATCTTTGCCATTGATGGCAACCCTGTGACCAATTTTAAAATGACGATATAAGAAAACATCATATTTTGTACAATTAACTAATGGAATGAAGGGTTCAATGTTTAAGCATATCATCTATGAAACATAACTACTTGGAATTATATTACCTGTCTAATACATTTAGGACATATTTAGTACATAGTACTTAAGAAAGTCAGTACTATATAGTTCACCTTAACCAAACAAGCCAATATGACGAGTTTAACTTATTAGATTGGAACGTGCTAATGTACCGTAAAATAAGATTGTGGAAGGGATTCTCACCAAGAACGGATGAATGCCTTGCGACAGATGCCTTTTGCACGAGGGCGGCACGCGCAAGAGATGAGGTTGCAGTGCAAGCAGAAATGGTGGCCATTTTACTCAACTGGGAATTGAATGAAATGATCAGCTCTCAGCACCACCGCAAGAAGGAGTATCAGTTTGTTTTGAGGAAAGGAAATGAGTACAAGGAAACCACGTGGCTTGGATAAATAGATAGCCTTCTCATCTGTAAGAACCCAACCAAGTGTTGCCACGTGACATTTCATCTCTAAAACAACCACTATTTGTTCTCAAATGGGTCCCTTAGGACTTGGTGCCAACCAGAATAATCAAAAGATTCGAAACAAATATTCAGATTACGTACAATAACATCTGCTGGACTGAAACTTGGAAGTCATGCATTTGATATTAGCAGTTCAAAAAGAGTATTATGTACAAATTATCATGGTATTGAACTGGCAGACGAGACTGGCCGATTCTTGGCCTCTATTATTGCTAAAGTGAACTCAGTTTCTAAACATTTTTTGGCCAGATACTAAAAAATTGCGAAGGGAAAAAAGGATAGTCGAAATTTACAAGTAAAATTTGTGGAAGAATGAAGAAGAATCGATAGAACGTGTGAGGAACCTATGTCAGATTTGAAACCTCTCGTGTGGGGATCTAACTACATGTGGATATTGCACTGTTGTAGGAATGGATGGTCGTACTTGACATGTTTCCTCCAGTAGCATTTGTACTTCTCAAGCCCAATATCCAACCATGGTTTCAAGATTCCATCGAAATGTATCACTGCTGCCTTTCCTATGTCGTCCGGACTTGCACCCGAATCATAACCCAAACCAAGGGCATGCCATCTCTTATCTAAAGGTACTGTTTGTTTGTAGAATGTGATCCAACCGATAGGCATGCTACCGGCTTTCCACAATGGCCTCTCGTTTCCCTGCATGGTCCAAGAAAAAGTAAGCATTAAGACAGTAAGAGATGCAAACCAGGGTTAACCTTTCAATAGATTCTGATTAATGTTGATAAACGTGGACAGATATAACTAGTGCAAACAATTGCAAATTTCAACTGGAGGGATTGGGTTAATTTGACGTGAATACCTGGATTCTATGAAAATTAACATTTTCCATTACTGAATTTTCAAGGGGATCGAAGAAATTCGTCTTTAACTATGAGTTTTACTTGGAACAAAGTTACTAATCAATATGATCCTTACGAAAATGCTATTGCAATAAGTAAATACAAAGGCCCCCAACAGAGAAATATGTTCCAATACAAAGCACCTGATATGCCTCCTATACAATTTACCTATTCTAGAAGGAGGAGGAAATAGCTGACTGGGAAGTAACAGAATCTGTTAGTGAAGGGATGATTGGACTTAATTAGTGGAGATCTATAAATAGAAGTAGAGGGAACTGGAAAGGTAGGGAGAAATTGGGTAGTGTCTTGGAAGAGTAGTGGACCTCTTGAATATCCATTTATCTTTATCTTTTCCTTATTGTTGCTGGAATAACAGAAATAGAGTCTTATAGAGTGTTGTTGTCTTCATCCATTAGCGTTTATACAATTACAGTAGCACAATATTATTGAAACCAAAATCCGTATTCCGTTTCACAGCATCTTGTTCAGTTTTTATCTTAAATACAGTCGTTAATTCTGGGGAGTTCTTTCTTGCAACAGGTTCCTATGAGCACCCTAAGTACAAGAATAGATACCGTGGACTTTCTGAATCTGAAGTCAAATCTTTCCAAGGTAACATAAACAATCATACACGAAAATGCTTAATTAAGCACACGAAATTAAAGCAAAAAAAAAATTGTTAAGATATAATTCCTTACCAAATGGAGGTATTTATGATAGACCCCAGTTAAATCATGTCTCCTCCATTCTTGAAGATCGAACACATTCATCCCAAAAGCCCATGTGCATGCTGTGGCATCAAACCTCTCTGCTACCATAGGGTCTGTGAAATTAACAAACGTGTCCATACGACGGAATGAAGGCTTGCCTTCATTGCAAGTCTCAACAGCACCATTTACTTTGCCTCTCATGTCAATGCTCCAAAGTCCTGCCAGATCCCTTTGCACCACCACATCATGGTCAAGAAGCACAATCTTATTCAGAAGGGGGAAAACATCTGGCAAATAAAAACGAAGATGGTTGAGTGCAGAAATATATCTTGGATCAACAGTGCCTTCTTTTCGCAGAGTTGCATTATATCTGATGGATAACCATCCAAAATTGTCTATGCTTTCAATATGGATTGTAGCTTTTCCAGGAGGATTCAGTAAGAACCACATTGACATTGCTGGGAGGTTGAGGGAATCCGTTACTATATGAAATACTACTCTCTCTGGATCCTGTCAAGTAAAGAATCAGTCAGTATGGTTAAGAATAACACATCAATGCAAATTCCTTCTCTCCCAAAAATAAGCATAGGTCTCAGTCATCTTCAAATGTCATTTCTTTTCTTCCTCTTAAAGAATATGCACAATAGAGTGATGGAATAGGTCTAAACCACGATATTAAGTTCCAAGAACAATTAAATTCATAATTTAATTCCTCTTAAGAAGAAAATTCACTTTCCCATCAGTTAGGTTGCGCAAGACAGGTTAGCCAGTCCAAAAAAGAGAGAGGATTGATGAGATTTCTTTGTTTCATTTTTTTTCCTGATTTCTTAGTTTCAATTTTTTTTCTTTCTTTCGGTGAGGAAGTGTCCCCAATATAGAGAGTAAGAAAAACTGCTAATCATCTCTCATCCTATCAAAATGATTTAGTAGCATGAAGCTATCACTTTCTGAGTTGCATTTGCGTTACCCTTTTCCTATACAACATACTAATACTAGACGATATCTACAATGATGAGATATGTTTTTCAGATTAAAATAAGTCCTCTTTGCTCTTTTAAAGCATGTGAATTAATAATTGAAACCACGATGGAACACAATTGTGTCGGTCCTGAAGGCAAAATTAACTGAGCAGTAATAGCAAAATGGCTCAGAATAGAATTCTTTTAACTAATGTTCATCCATCCCCGTGAACTTTTTTGTCTCTCTGGCACCATGTATTCCTTGTTGAATCACATATATAAAACTAAAAAAAGTTGTTAACTGGGGAAGAACGTGGCAACTTACTGTAGCAGTTGATATGGTTGAGTTCACAACAACTGAAGAAGCCAAAATGTTGTCAGAGAAAACAGCAAAGTGATGAAGATCTGGATCGTGTACTTTGTGTTTGTTAGGGAATTCCTGCTTCTCGGTCTCTAGGGCAAAGTATTCAGCAGTCAATCTCATAGAGAGGCAATGCAAGCCTTTTGGTATAGTTCTTCCACCAAGTTCTTTAAGAAAAGTTTTTTGTTTCATCTGCTTTCGAACCAGCTCTTCAGCCTTATATGCCATTGCACGAAGTGTTTTCACCATGCCAGAGCAGTCGGGGTAAATACGATTGGCTTTTAACAAGGTGGATTCCATAACTTTCATTTTCTGCAGAGAACTGAAAATTTCACTGGTTTATATTTCATATTCAACTTTACTGAATTCTCAAAGAATAAATCGATAGGCCCCACTATAATTTAAAATTGACATTATACAAAAACCTTAACAAACTCAGCCTTATTCCTAAATTTGGAGTCTGCACAGGAATCCTTTTGACCACTATCTTTGATCTATAACTATATTATAATGGAACAGCATTAATGTTTGAACATGTATAATGCGTATTGATGACTAGTAACTATTATGAGTCAGTTCAACTGCCTTCAGGCAAACAAGTATTTCATATGCTTGGGATCAGTGTAAATTTATCATCGGTTATAGAGTTCCCGTCCAAGGAAACGCAGGGAAAAAAAAAAAAGTAAGTGTGTGAATAGCATCAGTAAGATGAGTTTTTAAATACAGAAGCAATTTGCAGACCCAGTGAGCCAAGCGACAATTATGGCCTAGCATTACTAGGACACGCTTATAGAAGGAAGAAAGAGAAAGAAAAAAATACAGAAATAGATAATTTTAACAATGAGGCTCTAGGTAACTTGATCCTAAACAACCCATAGTAAATGATTTGCAATTACTGAAAATTTTCTAAATGAAAAATGATCCTTAGTCAGTCAAAAACTTTGTTTGGCACAATTTATTTGAAAATTATGTATCCTCAAACTTGTTTTCAATCATACATTCTTTCAAAAAAAAAAAAGTAATTTTGCACGTGGACCCATAACTTTTTCCCATGTTCTCTCCCAAACAAACACAAGTTAAAAAACCTTTGTAGTCGCACATCGAAGTCCACAAGTACAAAAATTTGTTCACAAATAAAATACCATTGCTATAAATGTACATTGTAAACACTACTCGTTCTAAGTTAGAAAATTTTGATCTTCAATCAAAATCAATTTGCATTCCCTATGAAGGTCTTCATAATTCATCTTCAAGTTCCAACAGAGAACATATAAAAAAAATAGCAAATAAGGAATATTAGGAGGAAAAGAAAAAGTTATACCCCTTAGACACGTGAGAATCTCTGGTGGATTGTGTCATAGCTCTTTCAACCTCTTTTATTCTTAGCTTCAACTCTTTTACAATATGAGAGCTGCTATTTGCAGACGAGAAATTTAAGTAAGCTTTTGCCCTGATCACTTGGTCTTTCATTTCTTTCACCTTCTCATCTACCTTCCGTGAAGTAGACTTTACAGCGTGATCACTTTGAACCACATTTGGGTGTGATTCTTCCTGCCATGGAACCCAATAAAAATTGTGAGGGACAAATGGCTTGAGTAAGACAGAACATACGATTTTGAGTAAACACGTGTTCTGATCTCTCTCTCTCAACTCACAAAGACAGAGGAAAAGAGAAGCATGTTAGAATTTTCTCAGGACCCGAATAGTTCATACATAACCGGCTTTCAAAGTAATAACTTCAGCAGTCACATATACAACTGAATTAGAAGAATGCAAACAGTGTACTTCACCAAATCAAATATTTAAACTCACAATAAGCAACATATTCTGCTAGAGACAAATTCCAGAAATATTTTTAGTTGCATATTAGCCAGTGACATTGCTTGCTTTCGTTTGCATAGGAGTATGTAACAAAAAGAGGAGAAGAAATGCAAACTTATCGACATCCAAAATAGTAGCAACTTAGATCCATGGGAATATCGTACCTTTTCCACAGACATCGGCAACTTATCTCCCTGCAGACTTCTGCGGTCATCTTCCCTTGCTCCATCATTGGTTGCTGAACTTGAAGCAAGAGCCAAACCATTAGAGAGAGAGAGAGAAGAAAGAAAAAACTCAAATTAAATAAGCAAAGTAGTAATATGTGATTTTGAAGCCCACCATGTTTTGCAGACAAATTAACATCATCTGCTGCATTTCCAGATTCAACAATTCTATTGTCCTCCCTAGAACCAAAACTAACTGCAGATTTGAAGCCTTCTTCTTTGTACACCACCCGGATTGGTTCTTTCAAACCTTCACCTTCATCCTAAATTGGATATTGCACAATTCTCCAAACATTAAAATCAAAATAATACTCTATGCCATCTTTTCAGAAAAATGATCTAACTAGTGAATAACCTGCTCTATTGCACCAAGTGTTTGAGCCTCTTTTCTGTGTTTCTGTACAAGAGAAAATCCCAGCTTCAAAAAATTTTCTATTGCCAAATAATACAATATAAAAATGATTACTATATAATATAGATGAAATCTACTATAGAGAACAGAGAACATTCAATGTAAAGTAATTAACCGAGTAATGTAAATAGTACTAAAGAATGAGATTAATACAATAATCGATAAATCTTCCAGAAATTCCTTCGAAGCTGCATCAAAGAAATGACACAATCAGATTCAAAGCAATGATTTTAAACTAAAAATCAAATCACAAACATCAGAAATAAAACTTACAATCAGAGCTAATAAGTTTCAGCCTATGAGACAGCAAAAAAATGGGAACGAACACAGAAGCGCCGAGCAAACAGAGGATAAAAATCCTCGTACTTCTACGAAATCTCCTCATCAATTTCTTTACACAATCGTCTTAATCAATCAACCAACCAACCAACCAACCAATTCCATCATTTTCTTCGGGAACAAAACCAGAAAACTGCAAAAATTTGAAAATGAATTGACATGACAAAGTGAATGCGGGTACTGGGGGGTTTTCCATCAAAATCTAGAGAAAATAATCATTATTCTTGTTGAATAATTAGAAAGAAGTAGATTGGAATAACCGAAGAAGACGGAGTGTAGAATGTGCTAGCACTTATTTTTAATTAATTGAAAATGATTTGATGTACTTTTGCTTGGAGATTTGAGTAGCGTTAGTAACGAGGCAATTATGGCATGACTTTTAGTGTCACGTGATGCATTAAACTACAATGATTCCACTATCATTGAGTCGTATCTTATTCGAAATGTACAACAAAATAGATAATAATTTATATTAGTCGCATTTAGCCCCGGTTTGACAAAAGTTAATTTTTAACCTCTTTTTTTTTTCTACGTATTTATTTTCAATCACATATTCACGCAATAAAATATATTGCACGTAAATTCAAAAGTTTTTTCTACTTTTTAATCACACATTTTTTTAAAAACCACTATTCAAAACTCTGTTTTTCCCAAATAATGCTTCACTATTGACAAAAGCAATTTAACGGGTCTATACTAATAGACGACAAAAGCTAGAAAAGCAATAGCATTTGATGCTACCAAAAGTCGTACCTAACTTAACGACCGTTGATGAGCATGAACGTGATCCTCTAGTACCTGAAATAAAGGCGATGAGGTATGCCTTCGTTGCCCCACCGATGCTTAAGTCAGATAGGGAGTTTTATGTGGGAGACTATATGCTACGAAGTAATGTAAAAACGTACCTGAATACCGGATTGGGAGCCCATATTTATAGAGCTAGCTGGTAGAGTCCGAGTATAACTGCGTTAGTTCACTCCTGATAGGACTGTAGTTGACCTAACGCCCTTATCTCCAAGAATCCTTAACGGGGCGGGACTCCTCTTCTTGTTAGGCACGACACCATAGGGGTGGAGGACAGTACCCCGAGGACGTGATAGCAAACTTTACGACCGACAGCCTTCCTCGAGGACTAGAATACCTCAAGGTCTATCAATAACTCGAGGATTTAGATACCCGAGGACTTCGATACCAATTCTTGATTACAAGACTGGACGAAGTCCTCGAGGATGGCTTTGGGTCTGGGGGGCCTAAGTGGGTTACTCGACGTAGGAGGTATAAGGATGCCCTCGGTCATAAGGAATCGACCATATCAGCATTAATTTGGTTTTGCTAAAAATTATATTCTGATAAAAGTTGATGAAATATAATTTAAAAGTTGGTGAACGTTGTATATCCCATGAAAAGCAGGATTGAAAATAATTTTGCGGAAAAGTGAATTTTAGAAGTGGAGATCAAACATGGGCTATATATTCTAATCGGTCTAGTAGTAAATGATGAACAAGTCGTAAGGAAAGGGTTTGTTGACTTGTTGTTGGAGTTGTGGGTTTCCCTCTATCTCGATTTAGATTTGTTCTATTAACTTTTATATAAATGCTTTCCCTTTATAGAGTTTCAACTAGTGTTAAGTCTAGTCCAAAACATAATTTGGGTTGGTGTAATTGAATTATTTCAATTTAGTTAGGTGAATATCAATTTTAATTTGACGTGCTATATAATAAGTTACAACTGTATTTCAATGGCAAATTTGTATCCCTGTCCACGACATCAAAGTCAAGAGTCGAGGAGTCCGATTAAGAAAGTATGTTGTTCAAACGCATGAGTCATGCAAAGTAATCATTAAAATGTAAGAAGTTTAGGCAAATCCCTTGTGTCGCATTGTGACTTGGACACGTTTTTCAGGCAATTAGAATCTGACTTTTCCACAAAATTTCATGCATCGGTGGCTTATCATTGTCTCTCTGTGATGGGAATCGAATTTACAATTGTTACTTTCCATTTTTTCTTTTCCCGAAGTGCTTAAAGCATCATTTTTCACTTGTATATGAGTTACATTTAAACGCCATTTTATTTTTTTTAAAATACATGTTCCTCTTGGACTAACAGTTCCCCGGTCGAGCCCGTCGCACCGGACTTGTCTAGTACGATTTATCTCTCCTTTGTGATTTGCGGACTATTGTACATGGAGCGATGTTTACTCAGTGTGCACTCACGGGTAGCAACTCCTACGTCAAAAAAAGAAAAAAAAAACACTCCGCAACAGATTAGAATTGTTTTTTTTCCCCACTCAAAAAGTCAATGTTTGTTGTGGGTGTAGCCGAGAAGAGTATAATTGGCTAGTCCACCTCTCAACTCGGCTTGATTTTACAAGTGCCGCTTAACCGCTAGACGGATATAATGTTCATTCGTTTTTTGGTTTCTCCTCTAATTTTTTCTCGATAAATTGCTCTAGCATGGATTTTATTTTATTTTCTTCTTCCTTTTAGTGCAGAGTTCGTAGACCTAGCAATAAATTCAAGGATTCGGGGATTCCCCCTCGAACAAGGGTTAGGGCAGATCAGTTTCTGCACAGGACAATCTATTCAAGAATGATTTTGGGCCACTCGAATGTAGAACATGTTGTAAGAATCCCGATTCATCTCCGGCCCTGATTGAGTCTTGAAGGAAGAGTTGATGTTATGTTTTAGTGCACACACAGAAGAAAACTTAGAATCCTCTGTGCTCAGTGCTCTGCTCACAATCCAAACCAATTAAGGATCCTTAGACCCTACCAATGAGCTAATAGCCTGCCGTACAAACCTCCAATTAGGCGTGTCTAAAACCCGAAGAAAACAAAGTTTCTGACTTCGTAAGATTTTGTAGCTCCTCGGCCAGTAATATGGTAATTATATTCACACAACAATTTTTATATAAGAAAGGTTTCCAATATTTGTTCACTTTTACTTTTATGTCCTCAACTTGTTTTCTCTTGGCATTGTTATTCTTAACCTTCAATTAATTAATATATTTTGTCTCTAATAACGATTTTCATCCAAATGTTCTACTAACGTGCATTGAAAAGATGGGCAAATATTTTGTTTAACTTTTATATT
>CAIGRH010039733.1:0-11086 GCA_903798295.1 Fraxinus nigra | reverse complement strand
TAGTTGTTATAATGAATGCAAAGTAAAGTGATATTTATAGCAATCAAAACCAATAGATTATACCCAACTAGACGACCATCTGGATGTTTGCCACTCATCCAGACGACCAACTAGCCGTTGAGGTTAGAACGATAAAAAAAACTAATCGTTGGGGATGAACTGGACATCTGTTTGGCCGTTGACCGTTGACCTTTTTTTTTTAGAGATGTGATCTAAGTTCAAGTATCACTTTGAAAAATCAATCTTACTTTTGTTCAAAAATATTTTATGCAAGTGATATGAAAATAATTCTTTGTTCACAAATGATTTTTGAGCTATTGTCATTCATTACTAAAGATCAAAGTGTTGTACTTTTACATATGATCTCGAAAGTCTAGTCTTTGGTCTTGCTTTGAAGTTTCTTTCATGTTTGGCTCTTAGACTCTTGATCTTGATCTTTCTTGANACTAGCCGTTGAGGTTAGAACGATAAAAAAAACTAATCGTTGGGGATGAACTGGACATCTGTTTGGCCGTTGACCGTTGACCTTTTTTTTTTAGAGATGTGATCTAAGTTCAAGTATCACTTTGAAAAATCAATCTTACTTTTGTTCAAAAATATTTTATGCAAGTGATATGAAAATAATTCTTTGTTCACAAATGATTTTTGAGCTATTGTCATTCATTACTAAAGATCAAAGTGTTGTACTTTTACATATGATCTCGAAAGTCTAGTCTTTGGTCTTGCTTTGAAGTTTCTTTCATGTTTGGCTCTTAGACTCTTGATCTTGATCTTTCTTGACATTTGGCTTTAATGCTTGACTTCGATCTTGATCTTCTTCATGAGCCTGATTTGTAATATGTTGATTTTGAAAATGCTTGATTGATTTCAACATTGAATTATCATCACGCAAAATCAATTGTTAGAAATAATATTAATCTTGTTTGTTATGATCAAAACATTAAGGATGAAATCAACCATAAGTCAACAATTTCCCCCTTTTTTATTTATGACAAACAAGATGATTTGCAAGGTGAGATTGAACAATTGATATCATATTGATAAATGAATATATATCATAAATTTATCATGTAATTCATATTCCCCATATCTTTTACAAATCAATAACTACACATTTAAAGCATATGAATGATTTTTCCTCTTTCCCACTTTTTCATATACTTTAAGCGATTATATTTTCAAATCAAAACATGCATAATCATCTCACTCAATTTTCCCCTTTTAATATAAGCAAAAATGGATAGCATTTAAGATCAAAACACATTTTTTACTTTTAAGATAGCACATATGAGAGGAATAATATGACATATAAGATCAAAACTTTAAATCAACCATATAAAATAGTAATATATTCCCCCTCAGTGAAGTACAAGATGCCAAATGTATGCAAGTTTAAATAAGAGGATAATCATCACATGTATAGTAAAATAACAATCAAAGCATGAGTGATAAAATGACGAAGCATAATCAATTAGATAAAATTTATACCACCTCTTGCCAGTACTTAAAAGATCTTTCATACACCACCTCTTGCCAGAACCCTTCACCATTATTTGAGCCAATCCGGATGACATCATCCCTTGCAACCGAAAGATCAATTTATGCGCATACTCTGGCATAACTGAGCCTTGAAATGAATGTTGGAATGTCTGTGTCCAAATATTTACCAAGTGGTCTTACAATAGCTAGCAGAAAAGAAGGATGTAGAAATTTAATGAAAGAGGAAGCAATCTAATCCAAATCGAAGTGACAATAGACTTCTCTTTTGCGTAAAAATATCTTGACCATTTAAATAGCCGAAATAGAAAACATTTAATAGAGTGTGAGTCATGTGTCCAGGTTTTCAAAACCATATGCATTTTGAAGCTTAATCGAAACATGGAGCCTATCAATGAAACTAACAATTGGAACAGTCGATAACCTCCATTTGGTTCTAATATGATGTCAAATAAGATGAATTTGAGGGTGAGATTTTGAGAATTTTGCAATAAAAGCATATTGAAGTAGTGCTTCAGATCGTTGTAATTCAAATGGGGTAAACACCACAACATGTTTCCCCTTCCTTCCATTGTGGTTGTCTTAATGAGACGGTGACATCCATCACAAGAATAGAGGAGAGGTCACAGAGAATCAGAGAAGAAAATACAACAGTTGCACATGAGATTGGAGAAATAAGGGAGAAGACCTGATTATTCGAATGGGGTGGTGCAGAATTTTTTCTATGGCCAGGCAGCTCAGCCATGATAGCAGAACATGGCCACCAAGAGAGGTGGCGACAGCAGATCCAAGGTTGTTACTGAGGAAGAGAGAGAGATGGATGTCGTTACCAAAACTTAAAGTTACCTTATCCCAATATCAGCATTAGATAGCATTACGTGTTTGTGCGTTTGTTAGGTTTTAGTTTTGTTTAGTACAAACAAAGATTCAAGTTTGAAGGTGTGATAAGTGTAGTTTCTACACTTATTCGAGGCTCTAAATCATGATATTTTATTGTCTTTTAGATAAAACTCTACCTAATTTATGTTATATTGTATAAGTAGGTAAAACTTTATGTTTAATGAAAAATTGGAGAAAAAAGATGCAAAAGTGGCAAAAAATGGCAAAATCCAAATATGAAACCTTGAAGAGAAATAATACATTAAATGGTTTATAGTTAAATGGGCCCCAATGGACTTGTATTGAAAATTTTAATTGGACCTCAATGAAGAAAAAATTGCAGAGAAGAAGAAAGAAAAGAAATAGGCTAAAAAGTCAAAAAGAATGGCTAGGAGGAGAGAAAAAGAGAACTGGTTGCTGGCAGAGAGGGGGAGAAAAGAAAAGGAGACAATATATTGGAGTTTTATTTGACAAGACGAACATGGTGGCTAGGAGAGAAGAACACACGCAGGAAGGAAGGGAGAAAAAGGGATTGCTGTTGCTTATATATATACATGAGAAAATAGTCTGCCAGGTGGAAAATATATACACACACAAAACGAGCACATGAAGAAAGAAAAACATATTCAATTCTTTTTTGCATCTTTATTCAAATAATATGGTGATGTCGTTCCACTTTTGCGTGTTTTTATTTTTACAGTATGAGTAACTAATTTTCATACTATGGCAAATAATGTAGTCGACTTGTGATCCTGTATTCTTCTATTCAAGATTTTTGTAATTTATTTATTTGTGTGTTGGTCTTACTATGAGTTTAATACATTGAATTAATTAATCACTAATTTAATGATTATGTGAGTCTTTTACGAATCGATATGTAAGTTTGAGATTTAGACCATATAGTAAAACTCGGTAAATTGGTATAACGTGTAGAGATACTTATACTAATTATTGCAGTCATAATATGAATTCTTAGAACTAAGGTTTCGTTTAATTAAAACCGATTCATATAGAGATATGAAATTTAATTAGTTAACTAGACTCAAAGGGGCAAATTGAATAAAATAGAATGATTCGATCAAACACTACATTAGGTTATGAATCTTGAATTAAGAATTAAGGTGATCAATAGATGAAATTATTATGCCCTAATATTTATCACATATTTGAATCTACAATCAACCGTTTTTGCAATTTTTTTTTATATTTTCAATTAGTTAAAAGTAGTTAGGAAGAATAATCACAACCATCATAATTATTTACTTGCTTTTATCAAATATGAGTTAGAAAATTTTGATTAAGTCCTGAAGTATAGTCTTCATGGGAACGATATCCAGACTCAAATGTCTATTAAACTGCTTGTTACAATATCATACACTTGCGATATAAAAAATGTAACACTTAAACTTCATAATTGTCCTTAATCACAAAATCAACTTTAAAGCAATCATTGGAGTAGGATGATTGCTTGATAGTTCCAAATACATTGAATGTCATTTTTTAGTTTGTTCCATTAGGATAACTTTTCCTTCTCTACATGCTCTTCTTCTTTAATTGACGTTTCTCGAGTTGGATAACCATCCATTATCCAAATCTCGAATGATCACATCAAATTCCTTGTTGTAATGATTGGTATGTATTTCATTAGGTTGTAGTGACATTATCTTATTAAAGCTTCCTAAAAGCCCTATAGAGATGGGTGGTGTGCAATAATGTTCTTGTGGTTGTTGGAAGCCCGGTAGAGATAATTCCCATATTTTTCACAAGCAAGTCATCCTTTGTAGTAGGAAAAATCCTACACCAAGTCGTCCTCATCAATTCAACAAATGCATATCTCGTCATTATAGCTCATTGCCTTATGATGAAGTCTTCCACAAGAATGTCTTCCTCATCAACTCCATAGATAAATTCTCCCACAAGCAAGTCTTCCTCCTCAATTTTGAGTTTATCGTCTAGCGTTGTTGTCAGTTCCCTTGCTTCTCTTCAGTCCCTGAAAAAAAAAAGAAAGCTCAACTAAATAAGAAAAAACTAATTAAATGTAAAATTAACTAAAACAAAAATCAAATAAAATGGTCCACGGCAATGACCCTAAAATTTGTTGCCAATTTTTATCCCACAAGTGGAAGGAGTAAAAAAATAATGATTATTTTACTAAATTAGAATATTCCTAAATGGGAAGCTAGATATTTTACCCCACTTGACTCGAGCGTCAGAAACAGAAACTTCATCGCCCGCATGTCCCCTCACCTTCGCTCGAGAGACAACCTGTCGCTCGACTGTCGCTCACCCTTCGCTCCAGCGACAGTGCTGTCCGAAAATTTCTTAGTTCATTTTTTAAAGGTTTTATTTCGGCCCATTTATTCCCTAACCTACATATAAATATCCAAACGTCATAGAACCTTTTTTTCAAGGTTTATCATTGAGCAAACACTTAACTTTTCACATTCTTTTCATCCTTTTGAGATTTCAACCTTCATTATTCATAATGAATTGTTCTTGGCGGTGAGAAAAACATCATATCCTAAATCCAAATACAAAACTACTTCTTCATTCACATCTTTCAGAGTTTCTGAAGATCAAGGGAAGGTGACTGGAGTTCCAGTCGTTGAAAAATGCGGTGTTCTTCGTGAATCCATGTGAGATAGACGATTTCACAAAGTTAGTAGTTGCTACAAGAGAGCTTTGGAAAGTACAGTTAGGAGTTGGTGTAGGAGCACAGAATCAAGGAAAGCAATTGAAATTGGAATCAGGAGGTCAAATAGTATGTGTCGTCGTCTAGTCTAGTAGAATGTAAGTTATAAACCATTTATAGTGGATTGTTGACTTGAAAAGTGTGCGGAGTTTTCACCCAGTTGGGTTTCTCCATGATCAATTCTTGTGTTAATTTATTGCTTACATAAATACAGTATTTCAACATATAAATAATTGAATTACTTTTCTAACCATCTGGAAAAATAATTAATAATGACTTGTTTCTATTTAATTGTTTAGTATTTTAATTTCGCATAATCACTCATTCAACCCCCCTCCCCCATTTTATGTGTTGTTAGGATCGAACTACTATTTTCAATTGGTATCAGAGCCATTTTTCGATTTATGACCCTTAATAAATTCTAGATGAGTCAGTCATTGTCCGTGCCTCCGTTTTTCGATGGAAGCAACTATGCTTATTGGAAAGTTCGAATGAGAGCCTTCCTTAAAGCTTTGGATGAACGTATTTGTATTAGTGTTCAAACTGGGAGGACTCTACCTTCAACTACAATTGCTAGTATAGTTACACCGACTGATGTATCACTTTGGACTAAAGAAGATTTAGCTGAGTGCAACTGGAACAGTAAGGGCATTCATGCCCTGTTCATGGATGTGTCTGCTGAGAAGTTTAAGAGAGTTTTGATGTGTGAGACTGCTAAAGAAGTTTAGGACATCTTAGAAACAACACACAAGGGAACTAAAACGGTTAAAAATTCTAAACTACAGACGTTAACATCTATGTTTGAAGAAATTAGAATCAAGGACGATGAATCGTTTGATGAATTCTATGTGAAGCTCAATAACATAGTTAATTCGAGTTTTAACTTAGGTGAGAAGATTCCCAAGTCCAATATTGTTAGAAAAGTCTTTAGATCCATACCTGAAAGATTTAGACATAAAGTCGCCGCGATTGAAGAAAATAAGGACTTAGTTACAGTTAAGATAGAAAAACTCGTAGGATCCCTTAAAACCTATGAACTCACCATTTCTCAGCCTAAAAAGGTTAAATCCATAGCCATAAATACTGTTAGAGAAGAAAAGAGTAAGTCTACTGATGTTGAGACGTTTAGGGACAACGAAATAGCTTATTTCATTAGAAAAATTCAGAAGGTGATGAGGAATATGAGGAAGCCTCAAGAGCGAAAAAATGAAGTCCTTAGTAAATTTTTAAAAGATAAGCATGAAAAGAATAAGTCTAGGACTACTAATAAGAAAATCCAATCTATTAGATGCCATAAGTGTTAGGGATACGATCAATATAGGAATGAATCTCCTAATTTGAAAAAGAGTTCAAATAAAGAAATATGTAAGGCATTAGCAGTGACCTTGAGTAATGATGAATCAGATTCGAGTGCTCAGAGTGATACATCTGGTGGTGAGAATGAACAAAATTTCATGGCCTTCACATCAATAGCTACGATTGAATCTGATAAGGAGATTGTTAAGGTTGAAAATGATGAACGGAGTGAAAAATTCAAGGAAGAATCTGAGGATGAACTGGATATTTCGAATCTTATCATGAACTATTTGAGGAGAGTCTTAAGATTAAAAAGGTCAATAAAACTGTACTGAAAAAGGTAAATGATCTTGAAAGAGAGAAAAAAAACTCTAGGTGACCTTCAGGACTCTACCAAAAATTTAAGTGAGTTGAAGCTTGTTAATAAAAACTTGGAAGCCAAAGTTAAATCATTAACAAGTGATCTTGAAAAATCTAACACTCAATTCCAATCATTCACGAATGGCTCGTAGAAACTTGATAATCTGCTGGCGATGAACAAGCCTGCTAGAAATAGGCATGGTTTGGATTACGTACAAAATGATAATACTAATGCTAGTACATCCAAGACCACGTTGGTCCCGACAACTAACAAAGCTCGGAATATTGTTTATCCTAAATCAAAGAACAAAAATGTCTTAGGATCGAGACCTACTAGACAACGTAGAGTCAATCATCTTACATATCGGCAACAACCTCCAACCAGGTTTGAACCTAGGTTCATTTCCACTTGTCATCGTTGTAGCGCACTGGGATACGCAAGACCTAGGTGTCGTAACTCGTGACTAGAAGTAAAATTCAGGATTTCACTAATAAGGTTAAGTATCTCGCTAATCAAGTTAGCCACTTAACTGAGATGATGATTCGATTAACTAGAATCACTTCTACTTCTAAGAAGGTTTGGGTTAAAAAGAGCGACTTGGAAGGTCATGAGATTGATCATACTCTTAAAGGTAAGAGCATCCATATTTCGCCTTGATTAGTTTTTTAGGTACATGCATGTGCAATTCATTGAGTCCATTCATTCTTGCATGCATCTCATTTATTTGTGTTTTCTCTTTATTTCGTATTCTGATTTTTTTTTTAAAAATGTATTTTTAGGCTCGAGACGTTTCATGATGCTCTTAAACATAGCATTTGTGACCAAGTATGCATTCATCTGTTCTATACTGTCATTTCCATTACTTTATTCGATTTAATGTGGAGTATTGAGTATGAGTTTTTTCATGTACCATTTGCACAGCACACACTATGATCTTGTTAGTGGACTCTACTGTGTGTGTGAGATTTGGGATGGTAGTCATATGTTAGTAGGGTGACTTTGAACATGAATTGACTTATTTATTAGACATAAACTCAAGATTATCCCTGATTAAGATTTTATACAAGAATGGGCTCAATCTCTTATGCTCATCTTTGAAGCCTATTTGATATGAGCAATTAAGTCTGCGGGGTTTCTCATAACCTCATGTCCATGGTCAACTAACTTGGGTTAACTAGCATAAAGCTAGCAACATGGGTCATTTTAGTCGTTTAATGGAAAGGAGCATGCACTTAAGATTTGAAAGATAATTGTGAGCTTCAAAGTTGTGAAAAATATATGCTAAAAGTCAGGGGGAGAAAAGAAATTATCTATACACAATGAGCTTTAATATTAAGGTTCTATTGTGCCATTTTTTTGTTTGACTTTCATGAGGAATATCCTTGTTGGGAGTGATGTTATGCTAGTTATTTCTCACAAAATTAAGGTTTGGAGTCCTACTAACAGAGGATTAGTGACGTTTACACATATGGATCACTTATACAATTTATTTCATGCTTAACTTGGGTCAAATGTGTGGGAATGTTTATTGTTCATTGCTTATATTTATGCCTGCTAACAACTGCATTGTTGGGTTATTGTGTATTATTTCTTGGTCTCTTGTCATTTTGTGACAAAAATAGGGGAGTAGATAGAAAAACAACCTTATTCCGAAAAAGAAAAGACACTTTATTGCATATTGCATTAACATGATGTTTTGATTTAACATGATAAAAATTTTACTCAAAATGCATTAATTTATATACTTTCAGTTTTGCCAGATTAAGTTTTGATGTTTTGTAGTATCAATGTTTCGTTTTGGTATATTGGGTTGCATTGATATTACGTCTTAATTTAGCATATGTTATGAAACTGAAAATATGCATTATGAATTATAACTGCCTAAGTCACTTTTACACTGTGAACTGCTTGAACTATTTTTATACTTAATATTGTTTCACATACATTTTACACTGGGTATTTGAGTTGTCTATTTCAGAAAATAGGTATTGAAAAATGAAATGTCGAATTCGTTCAAGACAGTTATTAGTTGTGTCAATTATTTTGAGTCTGTAATTTTATTTTACTATTGTCTTAACTTAGATTGTAGTTGTGTCACAAAATTCCAAATGGGGACTTTGTTAGGTATTTATTGTAATTGACAAATCTGTGAACAAAAAGGACTAAGGTTAATATGTTGTGAAAAGTCAAGGAGTAGTATGCAATTAGTTAAAGTTGTGATAGTTTAGGTCTAGAGTTCGAGAATGGGAAAAAAGGAAAAAAGGCGTGGAATTTCGCTAGACTATCATCAAGACTTAGCTCGAGCGTCAGAAACAGAAACTTCATCGCCCGTCTGTCATCTCACCTTCGCTCGAGCGACAGTGCTGTCCGAGAATTTTTTAATTCGTTTTTTAAAGATTTTTTGTCCGGCTCATTCATTCCTTAACCTATATATAAATATCCAAACGTCACACAACGTTTTTCCAAGGTTGATCATTGAGTAAACACTTAACTTTTCACATTCTTTTCATACTTTTTGAGATTTCAACCTTCATCATTCATAGTGAATTGTTCTTGGCGGTGAGAAAAACATCATATCCTAAATCCAAATACTAAACTACTTTTTCCTTCACATCTGTCAGAGCTTCTAAAGATCAAGGGAATGTGACTGGAGTTCCAGTCGTTGAAGAACACAGTGTTCTTCGTAAATCAACAGGAGATAGACCATTTCACAAAGTTAGGAGTTGATGCAAGAAAGCGCAATCTAAGAAAGCTTTGGAAACTACAGCTAGGAGTTGGTGCAGGAGCATAGAATCTAAGTGTTGTTAGGGTCGAACTATGTATTTTCAATAAGTATGAAGGATAAAATGAAATGATGATAATTGAATATTACATACAAATGAATCCAAGTATACTAGTCGTATGTCTTGACTATTCTAAGCAAAAGTTGTATGGCTTGTTCGACTGTGGAATTATAGTTTATTTCTTTAAATGACTAAGACATTTCATGGAAAATATTCTGATATGACCAAAGTCATACATACACACACGTAGATTTCGATAATCAAGCAGAAAATTTTGTACCTAGTTATGAAATCAATTATTCCAAACTAGTCGTTTTTTTTAGTTTGATTTAATTATAACTAAAATCTAATAAAAAGTACTAAAGTAAAGCTTTGTAAATGGGTTTTTATAATCATGAAGAAAACTCGATTTTGTAAAAGTACTAGAACTTCCTATATTTTTCCACTTTAATTTTATGTAATTGATCAATGCATTATCAACGACGATATTTTTTTGTAACAATCTCTCTCGGGTATGTTAAACCTACTCTTACATATGATCTTCATATATCTCCATTCAAGATACAAATAAATAAGAATGAATTTAAAATGATGAACGTTAAAAGATCACATAAAACATAAGGGTAACTCTCCATCTCTTATCAAACCTAACTATAATTACTAATTGCACTAAACCTATATTTATCCTCTCGAAAATAATAAAAATTCCGACATGCATTCAAAGGGTGATTAATTGTTCAAACGTAACAAGAATATAGAAAATATTCAACCAAACATGTGATTAAAGTCAAAAAGGAAAAAAAATAACCTTAAAACTTTTAAAACGCGATTTACGTTGACATCCTAGCTATGAAAAGTATAGCCTAGCATATTTGAAATACAAGAATTCATATATGTAAAGTAAAGCATTACCCAGAATTAAAACGTAAGAAGTAAAATTATGACAAGTCATAAATTGTTGTTTGACTTGTTGCGTAACCATTTCTTGCCTTCTTCTTCCTCTAAAACTCAAAAAACCTAGGTTGCTTTAGAATGTATGTTACATTCCGAGATATCGTACCCTAATGAAGTACAAGACTTATATTATATATAGGGTACAATAATCGACCAAAATTTCTTAAAACCATGGACCAAGGTACCCCTGAAACAACCAACTAAATAGAACCATGTGTGCGGTTGCAATTAAGGTGTTGCTTTAGAAGCACAAGGATAGTGCTTGAGTGGCAGAAGCTGCCTCATCCTCCTTTTGTTCTCCATCCTCCTTTATCTTCTGGCTCCCAGACTTGACTCTTTGCTTGCATTAGTCTAATCCATTTTTAAGCACGCTAATTTTTGTCATTATATTCAATTATTTGAGTAATATTCTCAAGTAGTGGTGGACCAAACACCCGGCGAGAGGGTATGGCCGCGTTGGCTGTACTGATGTGGGCCTTTTTAAAAATAACTAGCCCAATCAATTGATCCATTATCCGTATGATATATACTGTGATTTGCGAAGATGAGAAGAAAACGCAACACAACGCACGCAGACCACACTGTAGTGAGCTCAGCTGGGACTCCTGTGAGCAAAAACCCTCA
>CAIGRH010039731.1:0-15498 GCA_903798295.1 Fraxinus nigra | reverse complement strand
AAAAAAAAAAAAAACATAGTTAAAATAGCCAATCAGACGTTGCCATTTCAACACCTGTAAAACTACTTATGCATTTCCCATGTACAAGTATCATTTCTGTTTGACGATTCATAATTGATTAAAGGGAAGAGCTTGCACAAAATACGTATATCAAAATCTCAACTAGATAACAACTGCACAGAAATGTTAGTAAAATATGCAACAAACCATTTTAAGAAGATCTGAGACGAGCAACATGGCAGGCTGCTCTTCAAGTTTGTAAATGCATCTCCAACACGTTATAAATCATATGATTTTTGTCTTTGTAAAAACAAAGTTTCTTTGGCCTTGTATCCTTTAGTCGTTTTGGCAACTTTAAACAGTAGTGTAAGCTTCATTGTTTCGAAATGACATGGTTACTCAAATGGTGTTTGATTTGGTCATCCAGCGGCTCACAAATGTCCAACTTCTACACATTCATCTGGAAAGTAATGGCCACTTTAAAGTAGAAAATAATGGAGGAATTTCATTCTGGGCCTTTTATTTTGTTCCATGTGCATCCGCCTCTTCACGTGAGGATGCAACCTGGTGCTCTTTTTTTTTATCACCTCAGGAAGTATGTTGTTATGATAGTACTTGTTCCATGGACAAGATGTAGCCTGATTGATCACAGCTGTGTTGTAGATATTACAAGTTGCTTGATCACAACTGTAATTTCAATTTTGCCCTAATTTTTCATAAAAATAGGGAGTTGCCGTTAGAGTTTATATATGATTTCAAAGTGGGAGAGGTTATAGAAAATAGGGTGCACAATTTTCTTTTTAAACTTCTTTTCATGATCTGCAACGGTGGACGAGAACGTTGTCTCACATTAAAGCAAATATCTATATATCTTGCGTATATTTTTTTTTCCTTGCTGCAATTTTATTTTGTTTTATTTTTGGTTCTAAACATCCTCCTTTCCGTAGCCACCTCCAAGTTTTGCTGCAGTTACTATTATTGCTCAAAAGTTTTGTTTTATATGATCACAATGCAAAGACTAAAAATATAAATTGGAGGTGTACTACATCTCAATCTTTGCTACCTCACTCACTTGAGAATGTTTCTTGAATATTCTTTTATTTATTACAGGTTTTGATGCAATAAAGTCTGGGTTAATGAGTTTGTAAGATGTCGAGTACTTGCAAGAGAATCTTCTGAAAAAGAAATATGTTGTGCTTCCTACTGGACAAGATAAATGTGTTTCTCTACAACAGCATTTGGTCTTGTCTGCTTGTATGATGATGACGATGATAATGATGATAATGATGATTTAGAGGGAAATCGAGCACCTAAAAGATGTCGACTTGCTGTACTTTGGGGAATTTCCTGATGGAGAACATGCGATCCTTCGAGAAAAGATCTTATTAAATTTCCCTAGTTTATTTTATTAATAATTTTGAAGATCTGAGGAGTTTGCAGATTGTTGTTGAGAAGTTGTTTTACCGTAATGTTATAGTGAGATTACATCAAAGACACGATATGAATGTAGTTGCCTTTTACAGTTATCTAATGCTTACTATATCCTTGGCATTGATTCTTCTCTCTTTCTAATACTAGCCTGGCAAGGCTCAATTGCTAACTTGTGACATCACTTGCTGCACTTTTTGAGATTAATATTTTTCATAGCGTAAAATATAGTGAAAAGTAGCAGGTGGTGTTTTAATTACCTTTTGAGCTTCTCCTGCCCAATGGCATATTACTTTCTGGCGATAGTATAGGCCAACCTGGTTCAAAATCGATGACCTCCTCCTGAAAATTTTTGCAGGAACTTTCTCAGGATGGAACTCCCGGATTGCATTTAGCAATTTTTTCCTCACATGATTGCAACCTTGATAGAATCAGGTTCAACTGAGGAGCAAAAAGAATTCTTCATTTTGAAAAGCCAAAACTCCCTACCGAAGAACCTGACCAGTCCCTTTCCGTGGAGAATAATGCAACACTGGAAGAGAATTCTGTTTCAAAAAATATAAAAGCAGAACAAAACCTACAGCGTACAAGGAGAGACCTGGCATCAACTCAAAATGCCACCTGCTGATTGGAAAACTGCTCCTGGTTTCAATTCCGCCTGTCGTACATTTGGATTCCATACACTGACAGGAATTTCTTGATTTGGAACTGGACCACAACTTTTTTTGTTGTCGAGTTAGATATAGAAGCATATTTTTTAAGCATTAACTAGTGGGACTTGCATAACTACACAAACTATGATACAAACTTAAAAAATCTCTATATTGAATACAAAAACAAAGGAGGCAACAAAGTGATTTTCATCATTATATTATACTTCATACAATAAAAAAGAACGTAAAAAAGGGTATATTGCTTAGTGCTTGAGCTCCTTATATGGATTCAAACAGGTCTGCAAACTGAATTTAAAATGTCACTGCAACGTACAACATCCAACATAATCAATATGTGCTTGTAAATATACATATCACCCGGTCTTTTCATTTTTCATCACAGCAAAACTTATGCATGTCAAAACATTTTTAAGAGAATCAATGAAAAAATTTAATTCTACAATTACTGAGTTCATGTAATCACCTATTAAAGTATATAAATAAATATAATACAGCCGGGAACAGTCAAAATTTAACCAATGTTCAACCTACCGATATCATTCCCAGTAATCGTCTATACTACTGCGAAAGAAAAAAACAAAAAAGAATAGAATGTGATCACTCACATTTACCAACAAGCACAAGACAATTACCTGCTTCATTGTGATGCTAGTTGCTATCCAACGTTGACAACTTCTACTGGGCTTTTGGTTTTTGAATCTTCACATAGGGGAAAAATCCTAGAAAGTGCTTAACTTTTGGATCCCACTCACGTTGTTGAGCTCGGCAGTACATCAGGAATGTATTTGCAAAGTATGAGTTAAACCCCATCAAGACATGCCACAGTGCATGACCCTGAGGATTAAAATACCAGTGCGAGATGTGGTTGCAGAAGAAATGGTCAAATAGCCAACAGAGACTCCCAACTAATAGAGTGATCACGTACAACTTTGCAAGCCACTTAGCCGATTTATCTTCTGTCTGAATGTAATATTTGTATGCCCGAGGAACACAAAGAAGACAAAGCAGAACATAGTGCACCTTAAAACCAATATCAAAGTGGAGCTGTGAGTGTGCAATAGCAAATACCGCACCATAGAGGAACAAGAAGGTGGGCATCGTACTTCGATAATGCCAATCTGGTGAGTACAGGATGTAGATATAAAGGAGCATTTCCCACACCATAGGAGTTTCATCACCTTGCTGTTGCCTGGAAACATAAAATTCTAAATGATTGTTGATTGCATCATTTGATTGAACAGGCCAAAAACATAAAACTGAAGCTACTGTAAACGAATAGTTTTGACAAACAGAATAATATTCTCATCGACAGTGCCCTTGACGAGTTTGGAAGTTAAATAACAAAAGTACGTCTCATTTTTCCAGAATGCAAGTCTTGTTCTTCTTAGTCAGACTTAACAAAGAGCTTAAAGTTAAAGCACCAGTTTAACCAGACTACAAATTCCAAGATATTCTAATGTCAAACACATGATATAAATCATAGTGCCCTATTAAGATGGTACTACTTCAGAATTTTGAGAAGAACTAAGAAACAGTGCGCCATCCATCACACACCACATTAAAACAGTGCGCCCTGGAAAAAGCAGCCAAAAGTCCAAATAACAATTAGACAATTAGCGGATGCAGAATGAAACTGTTAGACAACTAATAAATTAATCAGAAATATATATCCAAACCAAAACAGTGGTCCAATGCTTAAAGCAGACAAACATTTCATAAACTAACAAATAAAAAAGCAACTTTCTAGTATAGTAGTGGGAGACTAACATGGGTTATGGAGGAATTCTCAGATTTTATCAGGGAAAGTATGTTGGTGGATTTGCCAATGATTGGAGGAGATCGTACTTGGTCATCTAATTGGGATCAACATGATCAATCTCTAATAGACCAGTTCTTAGTTAGTGAAGAGTAGGAGGCAAAGTACTCAGATGTCACTTAGAGAAGATTAGGAAGGGTATACTCTTGATCATTTCCCTATTTCGTTATCGGGAAATATGAGCGGTAGTGGTAGAAGACCTTTTAGGTTTGAGAATATGTGGTTAAAAGTAGAAAGTTTTGGGGAGCGAGTATGAACTTGGTGGGCCTCTTATGGTTTCAGAGGGTCTCCCGTTATGTGTTGGATCAGAAGTCAAAGGGAATTTAAAAGAGGTGGAATGAGGAAGTGGTGGGCAATGTCAACTTTTGTTAATGCAGTATCTTTCAGACATAGAAGAGTAGGATAGGTGGAAGGAGAGTCAAGGGTTGATTGGGGAGGAGGAGGGATGTGGAGTATTAAAGGGAGAGTTGGAGAGGTTGGTGGAGATGAAAGAAATTACTTGGCGCTAGAAATCTAGGGTTACATGGTTGAAAGAAAGGAAAAATGCACCTAGTTTTTCCATAAGGTCGCTAATTCTAATAGGCGCAACAATTCTATCACAATGTTTGAGGTAGATGGGGTTAGTTATGAGGACCCACAGGATATTGGGACCCAAATGGTGAGATTTTATCAGAATCTCTATCGAGAACAGTTTAAGTGAAGGCCAAAGTTGGAGGGATTGGATTTTTCTACTATCGCGGAGAAGGATGCCGTTGGTTAGAGAGACCATTTAGGGAGGATGAAATTAATGAGGTGATGTTTAGTATGAAAGACGATAAGGCCCCAAGACGGGCGGTTTCTTTTTCTCATTTTATAAGGTGTGTTGGGAGGTGGTGCGAACAGACATTATGAATGTTCTTACTTATTTTTATGAGTGTGGCAGGCTCCTAAGAAGTTCTGATACTACATTTATTGTGCTGATTTCTAAGAAACACAGAGCGACTAATATTAAGGATTTTTGCCCTATTAGCTTAGTCAGTGAGGTATCCAAGCTAATTGTGAAAGTTCAAGCGAATAGATTAGAGGAGGTCTAGGAGAAAGTGGTGTCTATGTTTCAAAATGCTTTTGTAAAAGGGCGACAGATTTTAGATTTTGTACTAATAGCGAATGAATGCACCGACTCGAGATTACATTTGGGAGATTCTAGGGATGCTATGTAAGCTCGATATTCAGAAGACTTATGATCATGTGAATTGGGGGTTCCTTTTGTATACGCTCAGGGATGTGACTTTAAGGATAAATGGTGTAAGTAGATTCAGTTTTGTATCTCCTTGAGGGTCATTTTGAAGCAACAGAGGTTTGAGGTAAAGGGATCATTTGTCTTCATTGCTGTTTGTTATTGTAATGGAGACTTTGAGTAGGATGATTGAGAAAGCTGTGTGGGAGGGTTTGATAAAGGGCTTTACAGTTGGTCACTTGCAGGTGTCCCACTTGTTATTTGTAGATGACACACTGATTTTATGTACTGTAGATGATGATCAATTCAGGAACTTGCGTCGCTTGCTCCTATGCTTTGAAGTGACAAATATATTAGAGAAGATTCAAAGGAAATTTCTTAGGGCAGGGTTAGGGGAGGAGAGGAAACTTCATTTGGTTAATTGGAGTATTGTTTGCTTTCCTATTCCTGTGAGGATGAATAACCTTGGATTGAGGAGCTTTGTTTTGTTTAATAAGACCTTATTGGGCAAGTGCTGTGGCGATTTAGAGTGGAGAGAGAAAGTTGTTGGAGAGAAATCATAGGGGTGAAGTATGTTGTGATGAAGGGGGGTTGGTGCTCGGTTGAAGGTCTTAGTTCTTATGGAGTGAGTTTGTGAAGGTATATCCAACGAGGATGAAGTGACTTTCGGGATAGATTGACTTTTGTGGTGGGAAATTGTAATAATATTAGATTTTGGGATGATTGTTGGTGTGAGATCAATCGCTAAAGGTAGGGTTTCCTTCCATGCATCGCATTGCTCTGGTGTCTTTTGCTATGGTTCGTGATGTATTAGCCATTCACAATAGGATTTACAACTAAAATATTATTTTTAGGAGAGGTTTACAGAATTGGAAATTGGAGGATTATGCATTGTTTTTGACCTCCTTACATAAGGTGCAAATCCAGGAATGAAAAGGTGATTATAGCAGGTGGAGGTTCGCACGGGATAGTATTTTTCAGTTCGCGCCTATTTTAGATACCTTTTGGGACCTGTGGAGAGTTCATTCCTCTGAAAGATGATGTGACAAAATAAATTGCCTCCATAAGTGACATTTTTACTGTGGACGGTTGTGAGGAGATATGTGTTAACGATGGATAATCTTCGAAAAAAAAGTTGTTATGTAACCGAGTTGTGTTATATGTGTAAGAGGGATGAGGAGACAAATGACCACTTGTTTATTCATTGTGATAGTGTTCGTTGGCTATGGAACAGTATTATGACTTTTCAACATATGGATTAGCTGTTGCCTTAGCGTATAGAGGATGTGTTACGGGCTTGGAGGAGAAAACTTCTTGATAAGGATAGCAATCTTGTACGAGATCTTATCCCGAGATGTATTGTATAATGTGTGTGGAGAGAAATGAACAACCGCTGTAAAAAGGGGCTTAAACACACCCTTAATAGATTTTCTTCTATTCTTGGTGGTAGATAATCAAAACACCTTGTACACGATAATCAATAGGAAACGATGAGAAAGTCCCACCATATCAAGGCGCAAATCCTTGATTTTGCTTGTTGTTTAAGGAGTGTACAAGCATCCACCAATCATTATAATTTCCAAAGAACCAATAAATCTTACTCTTGTCTAGATACCCAAATTTGAGCATCTCTACACTTTGATTAGTATAATACTTTCATATTAAAAAAATTAAATAAAAAGATATCAACAAAAAGGAGCAAAAGGAGGCACAAAATGGAGAAAAAAGACATACAAAAAATAGTGCTACATCCATCAAAACCTCCAACTAGCGTCTTACAAGTTTATTATCTTAAAGAATTAAATGTAACATTGACAACTTAAATGTCCAAATACACTCTTGTATAAACACAAAACTAACAAGTTTTCTATGAGCAAAGTTTTATTCGTACAAAGACGTTTTGGAATATATTTCCTTACAAGTGATCTATGATGCTCGGACTCAGGTGCGGATATCAAATATGGGTATATATCTAGGAGTCAAAATCTTCTCATTTTAAAAATTAAGATATGGGAATATGGTTAAAAATTATCCAAATTTTGGATACGGGAACAAGGATTTTTTTAAAAAATGACAGAACAATTATTTTATTCTATTGTAATATAAGTATTTCTAGTTTCATAATTAATAATACTGAATTTATAATGTTCTAATTACAAAATAAAAAGTTGACACAAATAAAATATAAGAAATAAAAAATTTAATACAAAAATAAACTAAAATTAAATGGGTTTGATAATACAACTTATCCTAATAAAATAATATAAATTATTAGCTTCGGACATTGCAATACTCATATAACACTTTAAAAATCTGGTCCACAATCCACATTAAATTAGGTCAAAGATCCAACCTAATCATATTCCCCAAGTCCTCTCGTCTTCCCCCTCCCGTGTTATCTTCTTTCTTCCCCGTCCGTCGATTCTTCTTTCTGCAAATCTAGAACTATGAATCCAGAAGCATAAACAACATTCCATCTCGCTATAGACATGGACGCAAACCCAGAGTGCAAAACCAGTATCCGTGTTCGTCTTTCTACAAATCTAGGAATCCGTCTTCTCCCTTTTGCTACCATGTCCAAGTGCAAAATGAAAGATCTGATCCATATCCTGTGTGTATTATGTCGTGTCAACATGGATACTTCTCCATTTTTGAAGAGTCCAAGCATCATAGCCAGTGATTAAAAAAAAAAAAAAGAGCTCGAGAATGCCAAATACATTCATTCAAACCATAAGATTACTTTTGAACCTTTGGGCTTCAGCCTTTGAACGATCAAAATGTTAAGTGAGTACTTGAATCCTCAAATTATTTAAAATTTAATTCGAAATCCTATATTTCTATAGCATCCTCATTTTTTTATAATGCAATAAAATCCCTATACTGGTATGTTACACAGTTTATTGGTCAATAGAACACGAAGCAAGCAAAAAGTAGCATGAGAAGCTAGAACACAACTGGACGGATTTTGTCTCTAAACATCATTTGGTAATGACAAGAGAAGAAAACATAAAGTATAAATACAGTGAATCAAAAATCCAAAAATAAAATAAAAATCAACTTAGTTTTCATGTAATGGATGTCCACTTTATAAACCTCCGAACAAGACCCATTACACATTTTGAAGAAGTCCCACATCCACGACCCCTCACAAGGTAATAAGAAGGAAAAACACAGAGAAAAAACAGACAAAATACTAAAGTAAAAATGAATTTCATGTATGACTCAATCATTTGATTCAAAAAGATGTCTCTACCATATTTAGCTTTTATTTGAAGATATCAACTTACCTTGTGAATAAATCAAAAATAAGATTATGCTCATGTAGAATTTTTGCAATTATCAGCTATTGGCTTTCCTTCTCTTTCTAAATATGCATTGAAATTATTTTAGTGTTTCTTTGAACATTATTAAAGAATTCTAGACTTGGTTTGTTATTTCTTTCTTTGCAAACTCCGACACACAAAATGATATGCTATCACCACCAAACAAATTTTTTAGCAATAATGTAACTGACCATAAAAGGTCACTACAGCCTTTCAAGGCCAACTCAACAAGCAAAGCAAATCGAGGATAACATAAATTAAAAACTTACAGCTGCTGCAACGCGGAGTGATATAACATGCTGCCAATAGCAAGTATCATGTTAGATAGGTGAAGGATGCTAAATCTTTTCTCAAATTGTTGGCTCAAGGAAATCACGAGACCAATGAGTGCTAAAATAATGCTTGGGACATTCGAGATCGTGTTGAAAAATTCGGCAAAATAGGAAGAGTAGACATAATTAGGCTCACACCAATCATGTGTTGATGTGACGGGACCCCAAAAGCTTGATATTTCATCAGCCATTGCAATATATTACGGCCCAAAATATAACTGCTCCGCGGAAGAACTTTTCAGGATGCTGCTGATCAAAAATCCAACAAATGATTTAAGTGACAACTAACATGAATATATATAGACTTAGTCAAACAAAACTAAAATATATATCATAACAATCACGTTTACCACTGTCTAAAAGCTGACAAAAGGAATATAACTATACATCAATTTGTAGATCCAGAGTATTAGATGGTTCAAGACACACCACAAAATCATTTAGAAGTGCTTAGAGGGGTGTTTATTTACCACGGTGGAGACATGAGAGAACCCGTCACTAATGCAATGAAATTAAGCACAAGAGACTGGTGAAGTTATACCTTTCACCATCATCCTCTAATCAGCTTTTATGAAAAAGTGTGAATAGGATTCAGTTCATGCATACATTAAACAGCAGATATAACAGATACGAAGTCAGCTATTAAATATGAAGCTTTAAGAGATCAACTGGAAATAAACCCTGCCATTTACACGTGAAACAAAAATCTAGACCAGATTCAATGGAAGCAGGTCTTTGCTGATATTAGCAGCATATTGTCTTAAACATAGAATTTGGATTCTCTACACAAGTCAATGAAATCAGAAATGTATCACATTATACTGATTTCAATGTGAAGTGTGAATTTTATAGTGTGATGCTAGCATGATTCAGATTTGAAACTCTAAACTATGTGCGTGTAACGGTAAATTTCTCCTTCTTTCTTTTTTGGCAAAGCAGTGTAGTTTGCGAAATCCACAACTTTTATAGCTGATTTGGTGCTTTTGGACAAATCTGATTTAAGACTTAAATTTTACTTTAAAAAAATGAAATGGCGACTTCAAGCTTCTAAACACTTAATCGTATTGTTCTTGAGAGTGAAAGTGTAAAAAATTCACAAAATTAAATGACCAACGTTTAAAGTTCTAACTTTTTTTCTTTCCTCAGACACTAAATTTCCATACGAGTGCCAAAATTAGTTCAACAATAATCTAATGTACAGACAATGTGGGTAGATAAATAAATAAAGCCTCCATACAAACATAACCAGAAATTACATGTAAATCCACGAAACCTGCATGCTTTGGTTATAGAATCTTATCAGATTGCAAATTTTCTTCCATCAAACTTAGAAAAGAAAAAAAAATAATTCACCACCACATTCACCGCAACAAACCCCCAGGCCAACCTATCCCCGCCTCCTCTCACACACAAAACCTATAAAATCACAAACTAAAAAGTAATAAACAAGATAAAATCGCATAAACAGATCGATTATGTAATTAGTGCTATTTACCTTCGAAAATCAGATCTGATTAGCGCCCAATTCAACGAAGACGAGACGAACCTTTTATATTCGATTTGTTTGTGCGTACGTTATTCAATATATTGATGATAGCAGTAGAGTGGAGGAGAATGCGTGATTAAAATAAGATGGAAAAGTTTTTGTTCGATTGAAAAGAAAAAGCAATAAAAATATATGAATACACTCCTTTCGATCTCCGTTCTTTTCTCAAAAAAATGAATTCTCACGTCAATCAAAAAGGGCCAAAGACTGATTTTGTTTCCATTTCGAATGGAATTTATTGTATTTTACATTTTTGCCCTTCTATCTCCCTTTCACTTTGAAAACTGAAATAAGTATTTGGTTTTCAAGACGTGAACGGCTCCTATTTAAAAACTCACGTGAAAGCTCCAATTTTGGCCACTTTGAAAGACGTGGACATCTCGATGACATGGCATGGTCAACTGCTTCGCTTCAAATTGATATGAATTTCACTGTATAAAGGGAAAAGTACAAACGTCAACGTATATATCAACTTATTTTTCTACGTTCAAAGAACACTTGACATATGCAAAATATTACGTTTTGTAAAAATTATGTCATCATTGTTGCTATGCCATATAATCGCGAAATCTATTCTACTCAGTTTGCTGCATTTTAGGTGCATTCATTTCGACATACATTTCATTTTCACTGTTAAAGTAGCTCCACCTCGAATGCATCGTCATCTGTTTCTACTCTAATAAACGTCTCGTCCACAAATCCAAAACGACGTAAATATTATGAATACCCATCGTTTGCGATGACAACTGCAACTTGTGTTTGAAATGAATAGCTAGGCATACGGTCAATGATTTGCCATCTTTGTTTCCACACACCAAAGACAGTTCAATGACGTTTCTGTATGAAGAGTGTCTGTAGTTAAACCTCTCACGAGCATTCCGAAAATGGCAACGACGACCTATTCCATCATCCCATAACACTTGAAAATGGTACAATATATCTGATCATTTGTACGAGGCCATATATCCTAGTTGATGAGCAAAATCGGAGTCAACCAAATAATACTTACCCAGATCTAGTAGCGAAAAGTGAATTTCTGGATTGTATATAGCACGAGCTAATTTTCAAGCGTCGTGCATATTCCCGGTGGTGCCAACAAACATGAACGTGAAACACAAATTAAAATCACATAGTGCTAAAACATTTTGCGTCGGTATTCCTTTTCGGCCTATAAATTTCATCCGCTCATGACGCGATAGCACAACTTTCATATGTGTTCCATCAATAACATCAATGCAATCCTTAAACAAGGGATGCTTAGTTGGGTCCAGCCTATAGGGTTCTTCGCCCTCTTTATAGTTTGGATTTGATTGTATGAGACGAGGTGATAACACAACGACGACATGAAGAACCTCTTTGAAATAATGACATATTGTTTGCAATTCCATGCACTAATATGCACAAGAATATCCCAACTTGCTCGTAGATATCTATCTATTGGCAACTGCATAAGCTGTATTCGTCACGCAGAATATGTGCAAAGTGTCGCCATAGTTGTAGGTAAATTCGGAACTCCATATGCATGTTCTCTTTCATTGCTTCCTTCATAAACACGTAGCCATTTCTTTAAAAAAAAAAAATCGTCGAATATGACGTCGTTGTTTGCGATAGTATTTACTGGCGTCGCTTAACGCGATTCTACAATACGTAATCCATGTCGTTACGTCATCCGCTAATTGGCTAAAAAACTCATCATCATCGACTTTTTCTTCCTCTTTAGAGCCTGATAAAAGCACACAATTGGAGTTCAGATCATCCATCGTGTAATTGAAGAATAACAAATGTTTTTTTTTTCTTCTGCGGAAAAGGAAAGATTTTTTTAGTACAATACAAAGTTGTGTTATTAACTAAGCAACTTCACATATCATTTTCTTTGTTCCAAGTACCTAATTTATAGAAGAGTATACAAGGTTGGAACATGTTTTCTTTGATTGACCTTTCAATGCAAGTGATGACAACTATTCAAAAGAAAGGTTGCATGTACTCTATGGACATATTAAACATTTTTCTGTTGGTGTTGAAAGATTCCCAAAAAAAGATGTACGTTCTCTACTAGAATTGTCTACCATACATGCACTTTTTGTGGTCAGAAATCAACTAATAAATTTGAAAATGAACTTGATTAATGTAATCACATATGACATGGAACATAATGTTAGAAAACATGGGTCTTTGTACACGAAGTTGTAATTGTCCCAAGAAAAACCAAATAAAAAAACTCACGGATATTAGAGTTGGTTATGTCACTAATGGAGAGATTTGTTACGCTCATTAAACTGCCACAAAATGCATTCAAATTTCTCATCTACGTTTCTCATGACACCGAGCATATCTCGATAGCGCTTCTATGCGGGCGTAAAAGTACAAGGGGATGCGTAGCTCGAGCCTTCCAACTGTAAGCAACTCTTCAGCAAGGCAACTCCGGCATTTTCAGTCGGTGTCATAATGGTATTTATCTTCGTCGCCACTTCCTCGGTGACATTGTTTGCTCGATCAACAAAAAATGACAACTCCCGAGCAGAAATTTCCTTTTTCTACCCCTTTTGCGTAGTCGTTGTCAACTTCCTTTTTTCGCCGCTTCTGGCATTGGAAACGTTCATGCTTGAATTACATTTTTCTTCATCTCCCCTCATCACACGAACAAATCTCTCCCCATCGACATGGATTGTATCCCTGGGTCCTCGAATGCATTGTCCTCGAACAAATCGAAGCCCCTACAACATAACTTTGTTAGGGGTCACTATGTACTTATCACCGTCATAACTATCACTGAAAATTTGACGATATCGGATGTAGATCTCACTAGTGTCTTTCTCTTTAAAATCCTTTTAGTCCTTGTTCTCCTACAATAACGATTACACAATAACCCAAATCCAAGTAAGTTGGAAACGGTAACAAGTTCACAACATTGCAAGTTAATAAGCATATGAAACTTACTACATAGCCCATTGCAAGCTACAAGAAACTACCACTTTCAGTCCATAAAATTATCATCAAATTGTAATAATATACTTATTTTAACTTCAGCATTTCTAGGGTACTTAATAGATCACAACAGCACGAAAATTAGACCAACAACAGGTATGAGCATTATAAAGTTAAGCACATGTAGCTGCTAACTTATTTAATCGATCACTATTGCATTCTCACAACGTATTGAAGCTAATAAATGTAAGAGGTAAACTTATATGGAAAACACCAGAACGCATCAATATACTATATCATCCCACGTTATGGATAACATGACCCATTCATAAACAGCACAGCCTCGAAATAGCAACTCCAAACTAAAATCAAAGATTGAAACAACCCCTCTGACTTTATCTAAATGCATGTTGTTTTCATGAATAGGGTTCGGAATTAGCCACAGTACTAGAGCACACAAATGCAAGTGATATAGTCATTTTTTTACGAACTGTGGCAATCTTCGTAACATCGTACCTTAAGTTTTCAGGTTCACCATTCCTCGGATACTACAATCCGACCCTTTGACGGGTTGTATTTGACCCCAGTACAAGTTAAAAATTCGGTGAGACGTTTGTGTTCTTGACACATTGCGTCCCAGTGGTTGCAGAGTTGCTCTAATTGTAGCCGAACATGGAGTTAAACAGCGTAATAACACGCTCACAACCGTGTTTCGTGAAACACTTATCATGTCGATGACCTTCGGCAATGGCGATTTCTCAAGCAGCTAAAACGTTCTTGTCTCTGCATATCTTCACCTCACATATTTTTTGGAGGGCGAGTCGTTTGGGAACGTATGCGCAAATGACGAACCAGGATCCCGAACGTCACCCATTTATGGGATTACAAGATGGAGTTGTAAAAAAACGAAAAGAACTAAATGGAATCTGCAACGAAGGTTCGAGCTGTTGACCTAATTGGAGAATGGATCCATGTATTTGGAGAAGGGATTGAAGAGAAGGTAGTAGCGAGAGCGTAGTCGGACTGATCCTCTATACGGGCTACACGCTTGTCGAGCGTCAGTCGTAATTTTCGTCACGAAATGGGGCTTCGTCACCGTCGTGTTACGTTTCAGTAGCCGAAATTTGTAGCGAAGAGGATACTAGTTGAAGATCTTCTCTCGGTTAAGTATAGCTTAGGATGGGAGAAGTCGCCGGCTGACGGTCGAGGGCTCTACAGGATAGAGAGATTACTGGAGGCTACAAGGATTCACAAGAGCTAAGCGAGACTTGAATCAAGGGAAAATGTTAACTACATTTGGGTAAATGGTAAACGTGGAATTGATTTTTGCAATCTCACGATCTGTACAGTAAGGATGAAGCGTGTTGTCAAACCGCCAATGTTCTAACGTTCTAATTTTTACTAGAAATCCAAAAAAAATTGGCCCAAACAGGGGCTTTAAAAAAATGAGAATCGCCATAATAATCTCAACTCTTGTGTTTGAGTTCCATTAGGGTTCTAAATGCTTAATCTGAACCAGACTTTTTCCTATTTTTATTGGGTTTACTTATGAAATTTAAGCCGCATGTGGGAATAAGTTCAATAATACGTTTGAAGAATATATGTCGTTAGATGAAAAAAAATGAATGGTTGAGACCATCAGGGGCGGACCCAGCTAAAGCCCAGTGCAGGCATCTGCCTGCACTGGGCGTTGGGCCGCCCTTGGTTTTTTTAAGAAGTCCCAAACATAAAAAAAAAAATAAAAATTGGGCCAACAGCAAGTTGCTGTCTCTTTCATCCATTCATTTTCCCGTTTCCGCCTCAACCATGGTAGAAAGCTTTGTAGCTGCAGGTGAAATTCCACGCCAATCAAAACCACGATTTGAGAAGCCACCGGTTGCCGCAACGCATTGAACTTTGACTCGTTCGCAAGTTGCACCGTCGCCTGCTCCGCCAATCCTTCTCGCACCGTCGCCTGCTGCCCTGCTTCGCCGCTCCATTCCATTTCCCGTTCAAGCCCCTGAGTAAGTTTTTTAAAATTTCAATTGCTGCCGCCTACTAGTATTCAATATTCGTCATTTCGTTCATCAGCTGACTGCTATAGTGCTATAAGAGATTTGGGAAAATTTTGAGTTTGGGTTATCTGTTAAGTGTTAATGTTATTGTAATTTTTCATCTGTTAATTGCTATTGTTGAGGCCTAATGTAGTAATGTTATTGTAATTTGTCATTTGTCAATCTCTATTGGCCTATTGCTGAG
>CAIGRH010039716.1:0-21034 GCA_903798295.1 Fraxinus nigra | reverse complement strand
TCGATCCTCTCCCTGCAACGTCGATGTTGGTCTTTTGTAGCTGTGCTGATCTCGCAATAGGCGCTGCTCTCTTACAGCGGTGTTGGTCCTCTCCCCCGCAGTGTCCAACATCACTGGTAGAAGGATAGAGATAAGATATAATAGATGAAGAGGAGAGGGAATGCTGATTATCGTGTGAGCGAGAAAGAGATGGGTATTAAGAGATGTAGAGAGAGAGAGAGATGAGAGAAATTGGGTTTGTGATGAATTTTGGTTGTATTAATAATATTAATATTTGAATTTTGTATAAACACTTTATATTTGGATTTTGAAATTAGATCTTAAACATTTTGGTTTGATGTAATTACCTCTAGAGCTTAGGCCCAGACCAAGGCAAACATAGTACAAAAAAATTTCACACATAACACTACACGTGTTTTCATTGGAAGATGGAGAAAAAAAAAGACAAGCAGGGAGCACCCTGTATGGATTCTATTAAATTAAGCTTGTACGTGAGGCTAGTTCTACCAGCAAATTTACAGAAAAGAAACACAAGAATAACGTCGAAAACACAGAGAAAACGTCTATGAAGTTTAAAGAATTTTTATATATCCAGTAATAATGAAAATAAGTCCACAAGCTGGACTTTATAGACAAAAATTCGAATTTTATCAAAAATGGCAAAATTGCAAAAATCACGCCAAATTAAAATACGGAATAAAATAAGTAGTCTGCGAAAAATCTAGCCCAAATCGGGTTAAAAATCATCTCATAACATGCAATCAATATATTACCAAAAATAACAAAATTTAACTAAAAATAGCAATTCAGAAGGAAAAATAGCAAAATTTGAAGTCGAAAACGACACACGCCGATCAAAGTTGGGTGACCACGACGTGCACGCCGAAACAAGCTTTTCGGATTGGGGTCATAATCGCGATTCTGATACCCGTAGCTAAAGTTATGACCAAATTACCAAAATTACGCGATCACTTGTCATCCTTGCGCTGATCTGCCAACTCATGATTCTTTAGAGTCATTAACGTGTTAACTGATAACTCAGCATATGACTCGGACCCTCCTACATCAGTCGCCCTGGGTTGGAAAGAACTCGTCCTCGAGATCGGGTTACTGTCACAAGAATCCACATAGCAAGGACTTAGGTGTTGCACATTAAAGACGCCAGAGGTCTTCAAGTGACTTGGAANCCGTAGCTAAAGTTATGACCAAATTACCAAAATTACGCGATCACTTGTCATCCTTGCGCTGATCTGCCAACTCATGATTCTTTAGAGTCATTAACGTGTTAACTGATAACTCAGCATATGACTCGGACCCTCCTACATCAGTCGCCCTGGGTTGGAAAGAACTCGTCCTCGAGATCGGGTTACTGTCACAAGAATCCACATAGCAAGGACTTAGGTGTTGCACATTAAAGACGCCAGAGGTCTTCAAGTGACTTGGAAGGCGCAACCTGTAAGCATTATTGTTGATCTTCTGTAGTACCTCACACGGCCCAATCTTTCGGTCCTTAAGCTTATTATACTCACCAACATGAAAACGATCGCGCGTTAACGCAGCCCAAACAAAATCACTAACATCAAAAAGTACCGACGACGATGACTACCAATTCGAGCTTTGTACTTGGCATTGCTCTCATGAATTGCCAATTTCACTTGCTCATGAATACCCTGAAGATGCTCTGCCATCTCATCTGCCTTAAAACTGAAGCGTCCTACGCATGGAATATGGGCCAAGTCCAGCACCCCAGATGGGTTCTGACCATAAACAATCTGAAACGGACTGAAGCTAGTGGTTCTATTTGTTGATCTGTTGTAGCGAATTCTGCTTGAGCTAACGCTAAATCCCACTGTTTCGACTTAGTTCATGCCAAACACCTCAAAAAGGTTGCCCAAACTCCGATTCACTACTTCGGTCTGACCATCTGTCTGGGGGTGATAGGCGCTGCTAAAGTTTAGTTGTGTCCCCAATCCCCCACAAACTCTTCCAGAAATGACCGATGAACTTGGTATCATGATCTGAAGTGATAGATCAAAGAACACCATGTAAACGCACAATCTCCCAAAAATAAAGATGGGCAATCCGAGTAACATCTATAGTCTTCATGCAAGCTACAAAATGGGTCAGATTCGAAAATCTGTCAACCATAACAAGGATAGAATCCGCGACTCGTTGGGTACGGGGTAAACCCAACACGAAATCTATGCTGATATCGAACCAAGGAGCTTCAGGAACAAGTAAGAGACTGTACAGACTCGCATTGGTGAGAACCCCTTTAGACCGCCGACAAACATAACAACGGTTCACAAAATGCGCAACATCACTGGTCAACTTGGGCCAATAAAAGTTAGAAGAGATAAGTGCCAATGTTTTATCTCGGCCAAAGTGCCCTTCATTGTAAAGTTTGTCGATAATTAAGGAGAAGGTTTTTGAGTGTGTTATTAGGGTGAATAAATACATCGTCAAATTGAATTCAAATCACAATTTTTTAGTAAAGATATCCATGTATCCTTAATGAGTCCTTATGCTCCATCAAGGAAGGCCAATAGGTGTTAGGATTCCCTAACCATGTCCATATCATCAAAAATATGAGAGTACAAGGAATGAGGAAACATAAATCTGACCTCTAGAAAGCAAGAAATTGAGTAAAAACAGTAATAGCAAGTGAGGAGTACTATTCCCGATACAACGAAAGTAAATGAGTCCTAAACTACAAACCTATAAAGTTAGGTAATCCATGTCTATCAATCTACACAAGTGCCTTGAGCCGTCGAGGAAGGTCATGTAGTTTATACTCTTGATAGTGATAATTCTTATAGCCCTCTCAGACAAATGAATCTACAACCTGGTTCCTCTTACGATAGATATGAGAAACAGTATCACGATCAAAATAGAGAATGTGTCTAGATATCTAAGAGTACCCTGAATTCAAATTATGATTTTGAAATTGGTTTACTTGGTTTCACGTAGTTTATGTTTCGACTGTTTCAAAACAGAGTCAAACCATTGGAAACAGTTCGATTTAATTTCAATAGTTAAAAATCGTTTGAAATCAAATTAAATTGTTCAATCTTTATATTTTCACCCAATTGTCTAATTTCTTAAAAATATTTACTTGTTAATCGGCTTTATTAGTATTTTAAGAAAATAATGATCTATTTACGATTATTCTTTTTTTAATCTAAAACATGAAATTGAAAGCTTAAATTTTATGGTCGAATCTCGTATTAATTTGTTTATTTAAGCTTATATTGAGACAAATATATTAGTATCAAAGTTTCAATTTAAGTGTGTAGTCAAAAATCAAATCAATACATCTATATATATATATTTTTAACTTGTTTGAAATGTTTTGGTTTTATATTGCTAAAACTGTGACTTGAAATAAAATCAAATAGCAAAATAAGGTTTGATTTGGTTGGTTTGAAATTTTATCAAATTGTTTAAAATGATTTAAAGCTCGTTTGAGTCCCATTTTTTTTTTCCCGTGTAGAATGTATTTTGGAATAATAGATTAATGGAGAATGTGTGGTTAAAAATGAAGGAAACGTTTTTGGAATGTGTATAATATTATTTTATTGAAAAATGTGTGATTGAAAAGAAGAGAGAAAAATATTTATTTATTTTTTAAAATAAAAAATAGAGGCCAAACAAGGTCTTAATTTGAAAATTGTTCAAATTGAGCCATATCGCTCTTAAACTATTCCGTGTATGAAATGGAAAAAGAGTTTGTATCTTGAAATTCTTAACGTTATAAATTTTGTTATAGAAACTATTGCTATAATATAAGAGCATGTTTGGTACAACTTAAAATCTAATTAAAATTAAAAATATGACCGTTATTGGGTCACACCCGTCTAATAAAGTCAACAATAACGACTATATTTTCAATTTTAATCTGATTTTAATATCTACCAGACACCCTCTAAGTATAATTTAATAATTTTATTTTAATGGAATTCGGAACATGTATTTGGTCTTTTTATTTTGATCATTCATTATGTAAAAATTGTATTTGAATTTTTGAAAGTAAAAATAAAATTAAGGGCTCAAATAAAAATAAAATATAAAAGTTGTACATAATATGAATTCAAGGCACTTGATTAATTTTTTTNACTAGAAGTACAATGAAACACATTAAGAGCCTGTTTGGTACGGCTTAAAATCCAATTAAAATTGAAAATATGACCGTTATTGGGTCACACCCGTCTAATAAAGTCAACAATAACGACTATATTTTCAATTTTAATCTGATTTTAATATCTACCAGACACCCTCTAAGTATAATTTAATAATTTTATTTTAATGGAATTCGGAACATGTATTTGGTCTTTTTATTTTGATCATTCATTATGTAAAAATTGTATTTGAATTTTTGAAAGTAAAAATAAAATTAAGGGCTCAAATAAAAATAAAATATAAAAGTTGTACATAATATGAATTCAAGGCACTTGATTAATTTTTTTTAAAGATAAAAATGAGCAATTTCATTATGTTATGCTAGCGAGCAATTGGGAGGACCATCTAGATTTTAATAAAATCTAAATTGAAGATGCCCTACTAAAAGGTAATGATAGTGTTAAACACTATTAACTATTGCTATATAGTATTATTCTTTTAAGAAAATAAAAAAAATTATTATGCAACCTTTCAATTTATGACTGTCAGTGGGCGTAAGTAAATGGTAGAAAAGATTGAATAGAATATTTAGACTAAGACGATATTGTCAGTTGTCAAAGAGAGTGACGGTGTCATGTGCAAAAAGGAAGAAAAAAAAAATGACAAATCATTTTAATTCTTACTAAGTATTATCATAAGTAATTTTTCCATATTTTAATTTAAATATTTTTAAATTCTGAAAACAGGAAACTAAATTAACTAAAGTTTATTGTAATTTACAAAATTGAAAAGGAACTTTTGTCAGCAATAAAAAATTTCCATTGTTGTAGGTTCACACCGGTATTAGGAGTGAATGGATGAACCAACCAAAATGGTTAAGAGGAATGAATTGGATATCATTTACCACAATCACTCTACATGTACATTATTTTTTACACTTTATCATATGACAACATACTACTGAACAATTTAAAAAATAAATAGTTTTTTCTCTAATCATTTTTTAACAACACATCAAATGTCAAACTAGACGTACACTAACATTTTTGCATTTATCTTTACACGCAGAACGGGTGTCTACAGATACAGTTCGACTAGATCATGCTTAGACCATACTTTTCACCTATCGGGTTGAACAATTTGACATGTTTTGACACCTCTAACTTAATCGTATCACAAGATGCTGATTCCAAGTTAAAATTCATTATAGGGGCAGGCAAACCATTATGCATAGAGGAAACCGTGTAAGAACATCTTCAATAGTAGAGTAAAGTTGAGTGTAAATTAATATCCCTCAATCACTTTTTCATCATCATTATATCGCGATGGTTCTAAATTCAAAATTTGCTTCAATGAAAAGATCTAATTCCACTTTTTGCGTCTTGTGGACTTTTTTACATTTTCTATTGGAAAATGCAATTTACATTTGTTTTGCATCTCTTCATTGAAGTGGTTCCGATAATTGAAAATGATCTAATGGATTTGACATAAAACTAAACAATAAACATCATAACATGTTAAATACATAGCATTAGATAGTATGAAACAACATGAATAAAAATATCTTATTTTCCTTCCTCGATCGAGAAATGCTACGTGTACATTCTTGTTTACCACTTGGTTTACATAATGTACAAGTTGAAGATTTCACAAGTTGATTCAACTTTTTTTTTTTGGGTCCAACATGGTGTCAAATCTTGCCACTTGTACATTAAGTAAACCAAGTGGTAAACAAGAATGCACAAATAACATTTCTCTCCTCAATATGTGAATGATCAACTTTGCTTGGCCAGTTGGTACCAAGAATCGGTGAACCATGCCAGCACAAACCCATACCCTAGATTACCAAGTGACGCTTGAGTATTTGGTAACTAATCCAAGTTAGAAACTCCTAAGAATTTCTTAGATCATGGGAATAAACTTCAAGTCAAAATCAAAGCAATATTGCATAATAAACTAAGAAAATAAAACAATTGAGAAGCATTTTCAGCAGTATTTAGCAAGATCTGAGAAATTAGACGGAGTATGCCGCACTGGTTCATTAGATGCTCCCAAGTAGTAAGGGCACTAAATTAGTTCCACAAAGAGGAGTATAATGAAGACATTATCGAGTTTCATTGATAAATGCTTATTCAAAGGAAAAGAGGACTGTTTTACACCCCCCCTCCCCCCTAGATGCATTTCACAATGTTGAAATTAAATGCAGATTATGCTGGGATAATTCAAACTATAGATTCATCATCCCTCATCTATGTAATTTTCCTGTAGTATTAGGTTCTGTACTGAAGTTATGCCATTACTGTCAACTTTAGCAAAAGACATTTACAACATGTACATGCTTAAATCACACAAGGACAGAGCAGCCTTCGTAGGATAGAAACTGGGAGAAGTCAAATGTCATCATTTTCACCAGAATCAAATTTATCTATCTGATAAGACAGAGGCACTCCAGGAAAGAATTGCATCCCGAGCAACAGATGGTAACTCTGTAAGAATCGATAATCCACGTGTGAAATTAAAAGAAGTTAATAGTTCATAATGCACAATAATTGACTGATGTCAAACGAAGATTTACCTTGTGCTACTTGCAAAGCTACTGAAGGCACGTCTATTTGGTCCTCAAGCAGTCTATACACATCTACAAGCTATAGATATATAGACTTTGTTACATTTCAGCAGTCTGATAAAACTAAATTCTTTTCAGTCATTATGTACCTCTTGAACGTGAAGTTTGGAATCCTCTGTCAAAGCAAGAAGAAGCTTCCTACGAATTCCTTCATCTATTAGGAAAAGTCGGGCCCCATCCTTGATTGTGTCTGTGAGATCCAATTTCCTTACGACTTGCAACTCTCTAGACCTTCGCCGCCTGACATAAGATTGTGAAGGGAGATAATCAGGTCTTGTCGAAGAAAAAATTTTACTGCTCAAGAGAAAAAAAATAAACAAATCCAGCATCTAGGAAATGAAAAGATACAGACGTGTTATTTCCTTTCAATGCAGGGTTGCTGCTCATTTTCGCGACATTTTCTTTTGCTAGAGTAATTAGATTCTCAAGTCGTTTCCACTGGAAAACGCCGTCTTTAAACAGAACCTGACAACTCAAACCAGGGACAATAGTAAGAATTGTGAACGGATTGCCAACGAGGCGCACACAAAGTACAAGAAATAATTTCCTAACAAACATGGAAAATGAGTAAATAAAACAGTGGACCATTTTAGCCAAAATGACAAGAGACAACACCAAGTTAGAACTAAACTTGTTAAGAAAGCCTCTCCAACAAAAGTTTAGAAACTCATACAACTTCATAGCATTGTAGTAGATGGAAGCTTCCATTTTTTCTGATAACTGTTTATCAATTTCGGGGGCAACATTTGATGCAATCATGCCAGCCTAAAAATGGGTAGCTTACATTTTTTTTCTATTAACTGTTCATTATGATGGCATTGCTTTTTATTTTTCCCCCACAAAACATGGTTCCTTTACCAGTTTGATTTCAGCTTAGAGAACTAGACAAGGATAAATTTAGGGGACTAAGAACCAGTCAATATATATAAATGGCATTCTGAATCACCAAAAAAGAACCTACGAAAGCAACTAAAACTCCATATGGCTAAGCTGCAGATTGATGTTTATTAATAGCATAACCACAACAATTGTAGCGAAGATAAAATGTCAAAGAAAAAAATTGTTCTTTTACTCCTTTATTTGGAAATGAGACAGCAAGATACGCTGGTCAAAAGGCATTTTAAATATAGGATTTTGGAGACCATAGCTTGCCCATGTCATCACAATAAAATTATTTTCTTGTAGTTGTTCCAACAATTTGTAACGATTACAAATACTAGAAACATGCATTGTTGGGAAACTAGAAAACGTAACGAGTATGGCCACAGGATGTTCACTAACCTGAATAAGCCGTTCACGTAATGCGGGATTAGGATCTGTCAAAAGGCGCTTTGCCACGTATGGATATGCAACCTAGAAATATGCTTGTTTAGCAATCATAAATAAAAAATAGCAGAAACAACCAGCATGTTTGAAAAAGGTCAGATTATGCTATTATGCCACATCATCTGAGAACAACAGTGTGTTGTTCACTACTCCGCATTCATTAATATTAATACTAAGGAGGTTTGAATCCTTGCACCCACTGCTTAGTATTCCCCATTTTGACATTAGGAAACACACCACAAAATATAATTGAGGCGTAAGATATTCTATGCTACTGTATAGTGCATTCCATAACCAATAAAAATCTAATTGCTCAGATTTATTAACATTTATGATTTAACATCAATGATGCTGGATTTCATCTTTCACAAATGTTTGCCTCTTGCAAGAAATGTTGGATTGATTTCAGCAAGAAACATTATTAATTATTATTACTAAATTTTCATAGTTAGTAGGGTAAATATACTGATAAACACTGAGATTTGAAACACAATAATGCCTTACCAGTTTTTTGCTACAAAAGAAAATCATCGATGAGATTAATATTACACCACGGCAAACTGATAAAGAAACAAAAACCGACTAAGGATTTTTATCAAAAATTGGTTTCTGCAGAATTGATATAAGGTGTCTAAAAAGACGTAGACTATCACAAAGTTTCATTCACAACATAAAAAGCTTTTGAATGAGTCTAGGTTTCTCCCAAATGGCTTCAATTTGTGATTGGTGAGGGCATAATGAATGGGAGATTAGCCTTCAGGGCTTAAAAGACACTCGAGATTATCCAAGGAGGTTTGTCTTCGAGTAGTGAGAACACCATGTATTATGAGTCAAAGTGTGATTGACAAACTTGGAGGTGAGATGGCTTTTCCGCAGTTTATTGATTTCTGGAGGATGGAGTTTAAGATGTGGAGAAAAGAGAGCTGAAGGCCAAGATGTTTTAGTAGTGAGGTTGAATATCACCTTTGGATGTTTTTGAGTGGTGGAGGTGGAAGTAACGACAGATGATTTAGGGTGAGGACTAAGAAAGAGGAAAGTCAAAAGGAAATTATTAAGATGATTCATAGCTTTTGTCAAGGAAGTTTCAGCTTAAGCTGTTACAGAAGAGGTAACGCATAAAATTAGAGCTTAAACCCATTTCCTCATTTTTTGCCCCTTTTCCAGCGAAAGACCTGGAAATGTTCAAATGTTCCATATACTAGCTTAGTTCTTCATTTGATTGCGGAGGAAGTCCCTACTCCCGAACCTGACTCAGACTCCTGCCACTACTCGAGCACGAGAATTGGATGACCTTTATAAAGTGGAAAATGGGAATGCATTTTGCATGACCAGAAGCAGCAATGCACTTTAGACAAGAATGTGTGTGCGCGCGCGTGAGAGAGAGAGAGAGATTTCACCTCAAGAAATTTAAAATCTGGCTTCAGTGTGAAACAGATGCCTTCTTGAGTCAATAAAGAACGGATTACAAGAGAAAACCTCTCTGGAATCCGGATGGGATAATTATAAACTAGTTGGTTAAATTTGCCTGCAACAAAATAACTTTTCTTTTGTCAAGAGTCAGATAGCAAATCAATTATAAGCAATACTAGCAACATATGAGAAAGAAGTTTTTATTGACTGCTTGTCATGTAGTAAATATTAAACAATACAAATCTACTAATTAATGAATGTGATTACAGTGATGACATTATAGAAAGTTATAATCTGTTAATATTGTCAGTGCCTTTTTTACAAGAAGTCGTGAACTTTTGACGACAAACAAAGAAAAGTTCTTTTATCTTTTGTAATATAGCCACTTAAAATCCATGAAGAAAGAAGAGGCATAACCAAGCACCTAAGATTCCAATACAAACATTCCAACTACACAATTAAACTATAAGCAGTTACTAAGTTGATATGTACGTCATGATTAGCGTAAACGTTAGACATCATAAACAGCAATAACCACCATTGGCAACTAATGGGCTAATTCAATTTACACCGTGTTTAATGCAATTTGATCTTGCACCTTAAAGATTGAATTTCTACTTTACATCCTTAATATTTAAAATTTACGTGTTTTCCCCCTTCTTTCTACTTCTCTTATATGTTACTAGTATGAGTTTGTTAGTGGATTCACAGGGATATGATGTAATTCTTGAAAGAGTTCTTTATAATGTATTTGTCTCCTTTCCCTTTTTTCGAAATCCAATAATCCCTGATATATGGGAAGCTGTTAAATTGGCATATTCCAAAGTTAGGGATGCTGTACAACTTAAAAGACAAAGACCAAGATTGCTGCTACAAAGAATTTCTCTGTTGAGTATTATAATGTCATGTAAAGGCTGTAGTAGAACTCAATCATTATCAAAATCTTAAGATAAGGTCCAAAAGAGAGCAAATATTTGGTTTTTCCTTGGGTCTTAATGTGGAATACCCTCAAAGGGTTCGGATTCTTGGAAAGATAGATCTTCCATCTCTGAATGAAGTTTTCTCCATTGTAAGGGCTGAGAGGAAGGATGAAGCTTGAATCTCTGTCAACATAAGGTGACTTGTGAAACCAAGTCACCTTGCTTCCACGACGTCGAACTCTATGCTGCCAAACACTGATCATAAAGGCAATTTTGAACCTCAGAGGAGTGAAGTGCTCATACCACCTTGTAAGGTATCTACGCCTAGTAGGGAAGTTGATATATCTGTTACCCACGAGACCATATATGCAGTGTTAGCGTGTGTCTTGACTCGTAAGTCAATTCATGCATTCTCCAAAGGAAATTTATTCACATGAAGGGTACAGAATTTACAGTTCACACTATTTGAAATCTACCTAAAAAGGGGGATTTCTCTTTACGATAAATGAAGAACTGATCTTAGAAGAATATACTCGTAGATTTGAAAAAGTCAATGACAGATCGAAGATCTAACTTGGGACATTTTACATTCTTAGAGGTAACTTCACGACGTCAAGAAGTAAAGAGAAACAGTAGGATAGAACCTCTGAATTTGTGATTGTAACAGGAGCTAATTGGAGTTGAAATGCAAGCTTCAGATCTCAATCAAGTGCTTGTATTGCATTTGTGATTTGAATTGCAATGTAAACAATGAAATGAGAACAGTAAATGGTTTTTTATTTGTATTTTCTGAGACTAAATGGTGTACAGAATTGAATTGCAACGGAAATTGAAAAGAAATTAAAAAGTGTTGTCGAGCACTCGAGAGGCTTGACTCTCACCCAACACTACTGTCCAAAATTCTGAATGCCCTGCAACTACCCTCCTCCCCTATTTATTCTCACACTTCATTCTATAATTCCCATAATACCCCTAATCCCTTAACAGAATACAATGCACTGCGGATGCCTATAATCTGTTGTTGCCTTGCTCTCTCCTCATCACGCCGCTGCCTCCAAATTCTTCTATTGTCACTCATAATTAAAGTGTAATTAGTGGGGATATCACAGTGATTGATAGATCAAGTACAGAACTAAGAGCCATAGCACAACATGGGATTTGAGTTATTATAGATCAAGATTGTTATAAAAAATGCTAGCTTTAGAAGCCTTATGATTCAATAAAAAATTAAAAAGATATTATATCTGGATTTTTTCTTCCCGGATGGAAAGCTATCAGTAATGTGCTGCATGCAACTCATGAAATCTTCTAAATGTGTGCTTATGCATGCGAATATTTGCTGATAACAGCAAGTCACAATATAATTTGTAAGTTTATGGAAGGTATTGGCTAAAAAACATTTATTTTGTAATTTTTCCATTGTAAATCCTTCGTGTTTCCTTTTTAAAATGGGAAAGGCATTATATATTGTGCTGCAAATTATGGAGGATACATACATACCAGACAAAAAACAGAAAATGGCAGACATGCACATCTAAGTCAAAAAGGAGAAGAAACGAAATGAAATTATCTTCCAAGTATAAACTGAAGCATGAAGAGGACCTGTAACACTTCTGAAATTGAAGTCTGCGAGTCCTTTTCCAACAGAATTTTGCCAAATTGCTTCCAATGCTGGAACGATAGGTGAGACATCAGTTCCACTAGCTAGAAAACCCAACCTGGTAAAATCATTGGCCATCTCAGCATAGTCCTCATTTACAGCATGGACAACAGCATCTATCAAAATTTGTTTATTTTGCTGAAAAAGAATGGCAAAATTAAGCTGGGAAAACATGTCCCAATTTCAAGGTAATGTCAAAATGAAGTAAAAAACTGGTGGCAGAATGGAAAAACAGAAGCAGACAAATAGGAAAGCAGATCCATGTTTCTCCGTACAAGCAACATAAAAAACGATGGTGAGTGAGAATAATTGCATCATCATTATACGAGGAGAAATACTTCAGATATAACTTTTGAAGGTGGATAGGCTAGAACATATCAGCATAGTTGCCAATATATCACTTTCAGGTGGATAGGCTAGAACATACAGGAAATGCAAGTCACTGACACCTCCACCGAAGACCTGTACTCTCAAAATCTTATGCATTATGTAATAGACACTTGCAAATTTGAAAACACCAAGGACAAGAAAAACATTTTCCAGGTTCCAATTCTTTGAGAAACTTGGAAAATTAATATTGAGAACCTCTTCCCAAAAATGGAAGCAGACCAAATATTTAAATACAACTAGTATATACTACCCAATGTTGTCATAGAACATAAAAAAGAAATTGGTATCTTACTTCCCTCCAGGAGAGGGCTTGTTCCCTGTCGTGTTGTGATCCTACTCATCATTAAAAAGAGGGGCCCTCTCAATCATATCACAATTCGATATAACTTTTATAGATTCCAGCCAGGCAATACAAGGGGGAGGGGAGGAAGGGGAGGTGAATTCTGCACTTGAATAGGTTGATGTAGGCCGGTGAGATTCATTCACGTCTCACACAGAGGATCAGGCTCCCACGTACCATGCATACACCACCTTGGGGTCCCCTTAATGTAGATGCCCCCTGTCAAGGGCAACTTTCACAAGGGAGAAGTGGGTCAAGGTAGAGTTTAGTTTTTGGAAGCTTAAATATTTCCTCTTAAAAGACTTTTTTCACAAATATCACAAATTAAAAATAATTAAATTGCTACAATGGACTAGATCTAACATTTTAAGGTTTACGAATCAGGCATATAATTCATTTAGGAACAAGGCTTAGTTTTTATAATTCTATTGGAACAATGCTTAGTTTGTTGTAGTTGTTGAGTCAAACATATAATTCCTCATTTCATTTAAATTTTACCTTAAAATTCGTAATATTTGCAACAACTTAAAATTTAGACCCATCTCTTCTAAAGAAATGACATATAGCATAACAAACCAAAGTTTCCATCCTTGTCCTTCATAAACCAATTTCATCCCATGATACATCATGCCTAATCGAAAACAATGGTTTTCTTTGTTCGATTTAATAATTTTGGACAACCAGTCTAGATCTATGCTCAACCCCAAACCGTAACCCCCACCAACCCAAAGAAATGGCATATAGCATAACAAACCAAAGTTTCCATCCTTGACCTTCATAAACCAATCTCAGCCCATGATACATCATGCCTAATCGAAAACAACTGTTTTCTTTGTGGGATTTAATAATTTTGGACAACCAGTCTAGGTCTATTTTCAACCCCAAACCGTAACCGCCACCCACCCTACACAACAAAGACAAAAAATAAAGAAAGAAAGAGAGAGACAAAAGAAAAGTTTTGATAAACATATTCAGGGCACAGTAGGGGTCTTAACAGAATATCTGTGCTGAGGAAATGGAAACACTCGCATCCAATTTAGGGAAAATTACGAAGTAGTAAAGAAAAACAATCAGAATACCATTATTCTTCCAACATCACCAAAATATTATTACCTGACTCAGCACAGCTACATTTCCAAAATCCACATAGGCAATACGTCCATCACGCATGGCAAAAATATTTCCCGGGTGTGGGTCACCATGGAATAGACCAAACTCTAGCAACTGCCGCAAAGCAGCACTTACTCCAACGGTCAAAAAACCACCCACATCAATTCCTGCATCCTTGATGGCCTGAATTCGTGAAGAATGATTAATAAATATACATCTTACGATCTGCATTTTAACAGAAAACTGGCATTCAAACCTGAGGATTGGTGCATCGAATTCCATCAATCCACTCCATTACCAACACACGTGAACCAGAAAGCTGCTTGTAAACGCAAGGAATTTTAACCGTAGGATCATCTTTGAAATTTGCATAAAAATCTTCAATGTTAAGGGCCTCCTGGAAAAACAGAAAGAAAAAGGGGGGTTGGGGTACAAATAATGTAACTCCACATTTGTGTAAGAAGCAAAATTATGAAATATGAGTAGGAGGCTTTTATAATTCTGGTTAATATTGCAAAGGAAGAAGCAATTATAAGGCACCCTAGTCCTTAATTCAATTGCTAAAGTTGAATAAATACGTAAACATTTCTGAGAAAAAATTCTACAGGTAGACACACTAGATTCATTACGATACATGAACGCGCACACGATCAAAATAAAGAGTTGCATGGCAATACCAAGGTATAATCAAGCTCCTCCAGAAGCTTCTCACCAAATTCGTCAACTATAAGCTCTGCATTACAGCCCAGTTTTTGAAGACTGAAGCCATTTAAGAACGAAGCCAGGGTACGGAAAAGAAACAGATCTCGATATATAATAGGCTCTATTTCAGGCCTCTGCACCTGCAAACAAAATGACATTGTCAAAGTCATTAATCTGAAACCTGAACTTAGCTATCGATTAACTTCATTCTGGGAAGATCATATCACCAGAATGAAAAATAAAAAATAACCCAAATAATAAAACATAGGAAAGAGGACAGATTCACAATTGTTTATACAAAATGATGTAAATTGTAAAGTAAGGTAATTATATTTCCAGAGTATGTAAAGTCTTCTGCAAACTTCTATGAGCCTGAAATGCATAATCAATAACACACTGCTCAGCTGATATCATTAACACATTTAAGTTCTGTCAACGGCTACACAACATTGAAATGTCATCCTTAAGAATGCAGTGAAACTTAAATAAAGTCCTTAACAATGTCTCACCCATAAATATATTGTCTTAATTCCATACATTAGACATCCTATTACGTTCCCTCATCCTTCCAATTACATGACGCATGTCCCAACTCCATCTTCAAGGTTTTAGTTATTTCCCTTTTGTATTTACCTAATTTCTAATTACAAGTCCAAACTCCTATGTTTTGCATAGCTGGTCACAACCCAGAGCATAGGAGGAGGATTACGGTACAAACAACATAAAACTTTGACAAATCTCATGATGTGAATCCTAAGAAAAAGGACCCATGTAGCCATATTAACAAGGCTTAGTTTGTTTTGTTGTTGTTTGTATTTTACCTGATTTTATTTTTAAAAATTTTGTTTTTATTTTTAATCTTTTTAGTACGTTACTCACTCGCACGAGAACACCTTTTGGGAATTCTTTAGTCAACAAACATGATATCAATTTGGCAACCCAAGTCCTTTTTAACCCCAGGATGGATATTTCCATAAGCCGTTCTGAATTTTTAGGTCAGGAAGGAAGTTCCTCTCCATCTCTACTTTGATACTCGTTGACGACAAGCCCATAATTGAATAAGTATTTAGAGTCCAATTAGTTTTCTTTCCTTACCTTACCTATTGAGATGTGATTTTGAGAAGAAAAAGGCATGAGAGGATCAATTTGCCACAAATCTGCCACCTTAGGGGGATCGCTAGCTCCATTTTGTTATTTGGTACCTCTCTTGTTTTATTTCTTTTTTTTGTGCTCCAGCTGGAGCTCATCTTTAACAGAGTCCATAAATACAAGACCCTCTCCATTAACCTCATAATCACTCTCCATTAAACTCATTCTTTATACTCTCAAACAACCTATAGACAACTACACAGACTCTCTAGAAATAATATAAACTAAGCCTCCATAAACTCTCTCTGTTTCTTGACTAACAGGAAATATGGGAAATAAAAGATAAAGATGCAGACCTACGAGGGATCTTGTAATAAGCTTCCATATGTTAAAAAGAAAAGGAAAATCATCTTGAAGTCCAAAGATACCTTTTTCCCTCGTACCCACTCTTGCAGATGAGATGGGGTGCCTAACGACTTCGCATGCATAACAAAGCTCCTAGAATCCTCACTTTCATTCGTTAGAATACACGAAATAAGGAATAAACAAAATATGTTTCTTCTCATGAAATTGGAGTGCAGCACAATTCACAACACTCCAGAAATTCTCAGTCATCCTTTTGACATAGTAATCTTAAAGCAGCTCTTTACAAACCAGAATAACAACCACTAATTTATCTAAACCCAGAGCACATATTTCACAAAATTTCTGCTGAGAGCGTGTGACCTTGATATGTAACAAATCCTTTCTAATACTATTTCATCAATATCATTTATAAAAGTGGAAGAGAATAAAATATAATGTACAAGAACAGAATGTGTGACTTATTTTTAATGTGGACCTACCTACATTCAAAATAAGCAAGCATAAGCCACACATTGAAGCTTATCTTCAAAATAAGCCACCCCAAACCTGCTCTATATGCACATCATATCATCTTAAAATTTAAGCTCTTAGAGAGAGGACATATATATTATTCAAATGTTTTCTTCAACACGCTCCCCAAGGCCGGATTCTTAAGGGCGTGACGTGCACAATTTTCTTAAAGTTCTTTTGTTTGGTTATTATACCATGGTAACCATCTCCTGTAAAATCATAGCATTGTATCAGAGCCATGCAAGGGACTTGATTTCAAATCTCGCATCACCAACTAATGAAGATTATGCACACGTAAGGCCTTTAATCCAAAAATGAATCTTTGTACATGAAGGGGACATGTTGAGCTCAATATTTAAATATGTAAGACCATTCTCTAACACATTAAGTCTCTGTTTGGTAGATATTAAAATCAGATTTTAGTAGATTTTGATAAAAGTTGATCAAATGTGTGGTTGAAAAGTTGTGGGTTCCATGAAATGTGTGGTTAAAATTAATTGTTGACTTTGACTTGAAATTTTAATCCAAACCAAACAGAGGCTAAGCTTTTGGATGCAATAGTTAAAACTNGATTATGCACACGTAAGGCCTTTAATCCAAAAATGAATCTTTGTACATGAAGGGGACATGTTGAGCTCAATATTTAAATATGTAAGACCATTCTCTAACACATTAAGTCTCTGTTTGGTAGATATTAAAATCAGATTTTAGTAGATTTTGATAAAAGTTGATCAAATGTGTGGTTGAAAAGTTGTGGGTTCCATGAAATGTGTGGTTAAAATTAATTGTTGACTTTGACTTCAAATTTTAATCCAAACCAAACAGAGGCTAAGCTTTTGGATGCAATAGTTAAAACTAACCGTACATCTTGATGAATAAAACAATTTCCAACATATTGCCACCAACCCCAGAGACAAGCCCAACTCTAAAGCAGTAAATGCTGCCAAATAATGAAAGATAACAAGAATCAAGAAGGCGATGCACAACCTTAATAGCAACATCCTCTCCAGTGGCACGGAGAGTAGCTCGATAAACTTGACCCAAGCTTGCGGCTGCTATTGTCTGAGATGAAATTTTGCTGAACATAGCTTCAAGGGGTTGGCCTAATTCCTCTTCTATGATGTCAAAGGCAACCTATACCACTTTTAATGACTTGTAGCTTAAGGAAGGGCTTTAATGTCAGCATTATATAAAATATATGCATCATCACAGAGATCGCCATCTGAATACCTGATTAGGGAAAGGAGGAACATCATCTTGAAGAATGCAAAGTTCATTCATATAATCTTCTCTAATAATATCTGGTCTATTTGCAAGCACCTGTTAAGGATTAAGTAACCATTATTCAAAGTAAGTTGTAAAACAATAACAGAAATGCATCCAAGCATCAACATTGCATGGTCCACAATAGAACGTCAAAGACTACTTAAAACAGAAAGGCAATAGGCCAATAACATCTGAAACATATAGCAATTATAAAAATCTGCAAAACCATAAGGCCATAAATGCCATCAATGATGTTCTCCTTTTCAAATAAATTAGTTAACTCCACGAATACTCAACTGTAGTCCAAGGAGCACTTTTGACTTGTGGATTCCAAAAAGGAAAAGAGAAATAAGAGAGAAGGAAAATGACTTCTACTTTCATACCTCTTTACATTAACAGTTCAGAGTATGTTTATACATAATTACGCTATGTTTGAGCCCCATTTTGTGTAAAAAATGAGTTTTATAATAGTGATTTTTGAAGAATATGTGGTTAAAAAGTGGGAAAAAAAATTTGGGTTGACGTACAAATTATTTTGTTGGAAGAATTTGGTTGAAAATGAGTTTTTAGAAAATGGGGCTCAAACAGGGTTAAAGTGCCAAGTGGAACATAATATAGTGGCATGCAAGTTTCAACGAGCGTAATGAGGATGTTTCCCTTCCCAACATCAAATAGAGCTTTTTATACAACTACCTGTCTTGTATTAATTATGAACTATATGCTCTCCTCATGATCACCACTAGGCAAAACATCTTATTTTGTATATATGACAACTCAAGAAAAGTCACACTTAACATCGCCGATCACTATATGACATTTATAATTGACCTACAACTCCTATTCAATATTTCATTTACTCCCTGTTTCCAAGTGTTGTGCAGTTATAACTGGCAACAAAGCCAACAGAAAATAGCATGCTTAAAATAAACCTACAGACAAAACAGCAAGAGGGGGAAGACCTGTCCAGCTTTGATGAAAGAAGGGCCCAAATCACACAAGAGATTTCGAAGCTGTCGAGCACGAAAAGGAACAACCTCTTCGTCACGACCTACGGTATAATCATACACTAATGCAGACCAATAGAGCCCCAGCTTCCAGACTATCTCTACTCCTCTACCGATCAATGACAATATTGCCCCTCTTGATTCCAACACTTTGTTCCTCACCTAATTAACCAAAATATTGATTAAAAAAATAGCAATCAACAAAATAAATAAAAGCAATAGCACTTTTAAGTATTTAATAAAGATAGGAAAAGTTGATGCAAAATACGAATGTATGATATATCTAAAGCAATACATAGTGTTCTTGTTTCCATTCCTTGCTATCGCTTGTCAATTCTTACTTTTGTGAAAACAGTCAATCGAAATAAAACACACTGAAATAACAAAACTATCAAGGAAAAAACAATTATAAAATTGTGATAATAAATATTGTTGATGCCATATCAAGATATAGATTCCAAATCACGAAGAACATCAGACCTTGTTGTACATCATGCACATTGTTGTACCTTTCCCAGCATTATAATTTATCTTCAAGATCCCACTCAGTTTAAATTTTATTTCAGCCGATTTAAAAGCTTGTCCGGCAAGGCTTCTACTTCAATTTTTATAGAAGAGCTTCCCGAGGAAGCTACTTTAGACTAACTTCTTCTAAAAGCTCTTTTAACCCAACAAAGCATTTCACAAATTGTTTAAAGAAGATCAAAAGTAGCTTCTTAGTTTCAAGTAGCTTTTGGCTTTTCAAAAGTCTGCCCATGGCAATCAATTAAGCTCTTAAATTTTTTTTATATGTTCATCCATTTCTTTATTGGCCTTAGCAGTTATGGAATTTTTCATGTGAACTTGATGCTTAAAGAATGTGAAAACTGCAGGGAAAAAATTCCCATTTTATTTTTTATTTCCAAGATTGATTGCTGGCATTTATTACTTTAATCAACCTCCGAACAAGATTACATAATGACATGTGTTGGCTTCAAGTAATCAGTGTAATAAATTCAGAGAGTTCACAATTTTAGTCCGATCAAATTATCAGCAGCTGCCAATTGTTTTATTCATTGTATTTTTTAAACTGGCAAGATTGCTAATAAGAAAAGGAGAGAGGTTAAATTCAAAATAACAATTCATAATTAATTATGTAAACAACCGAAACCTAATTGTATATTACTAAAACAAAAGTCTACTGGTCCATTAAAATAAATCACAAAAACGAAAATTCAATTATCATTACAAAATCTCGTATGCTCCAATAATTACTGGATCTTTTCCATATTGAAAAACGATTAAAACTTTAAAAAAAAAACATTTGCAATAATAAAAAAATCCGTAACATACTGATTCAGGGGTGTACTTGCGGAAGGGAACACAAACACCGCGTTCAATATCCAACTGATCCAAAGCGCTGTTACTGCTTGTACTCAAACTCTGCCTATCGAGTTGTACCAACGAATTTCCACTCTGGGCTTGACTTCTAGTTACACTCCTATTGGTATTTCTTGCTCTAAAATTCAATTTGGAGAGGCTGGGGGCTTGGGGTTGAATAAGCAAAGGGCGTATTAATGATGAAGATGAATTACATAAATAATTTGTACAAATTAATTCCATATTTGCAATAATATGTATATAGAGAATCGAAATTCAAAAGGGTTTATATATTTGTATGTATATGGTGGTAGGGAGTTGGTTTTGGAGTTGGAATTCAGATCATGCAAGAAGGATTGTGTGATGCTCCCCAGTGCAGAAGATGTACACAAAATGAAGTGTTGTGCGGACGCTTTAGTGACTTGTACTTCGTTTTGATAATATTGACTAGTTGCAATTTATCCGTTTCGATTTCCCATTTTATAAATATGACCACTACACTTATTCTAGCCCACAATTAACTGAAATTTTTTTCCTTGCCCTTTTTTTCTTTAATATTTTGATAATGCCATGGAGCTTCAGTGGTATTACGAGGGTGTTTGGTATAGATTAAAATTAGATTTCAAGTGGATTATAATAGAAATTTTTGAAATGTATAGTTGAAAAGATGTGGGTGGGACCCATGAAAGATGTAGTTGATATTGATTGTTTAACTTTGATTTAGATTAAAATTTAGATTTCAATCGATACCAAGCATGACTTAAAAAAAAAAATCTCAAAAGTTGGGGGTCACGTGACTCCCACGGGTCCGCCCTTGCCTGATGTGCCATTAACTTT
>CAIGRH010039649.1:0-16359 GCA_903798295.1 Fraxinus nigra | reverse complement strand
CTTCTCTAGGTTTGGGAATAGTTTGATCGGGTTGACCGTCTATCTTAATGGTCTTAGTATGCTTATAAGGACCATACTCAACAACTTTCCAAATGTTGTAATCAATTGATTGAATGTAAATCATCATCCTTGTCTTTCAATAATTGTAGTGCGTGTCATCAAAGAAGGGAGGTAGATTTTTGGAATGCCCCTTATGATTTTGAAACAATAGGTTAGCCATCACTCAAGATTGTGAAATCTTTGAAAATGAGTTCCTCGCTCTGATACCAATTGATAGCCCAATAATAGCTAACCAAGAGGGGGGTGAATTGGTTTCTAAAACTTTTTCGAAAAATTAACTTAAAATCAAACGCGTAATAACTAGAAAGCTTAATTCAAATAGCAAACACAAAAATGAAGACAATAAGTAGAGAGGGATAGAGAGTGAAAACGATATAATTATGGAGTTTCGATCCAACGCAATGATCTATGTCCTCCGTTACCAAGCTCTCCGGACGTCCGGATGGCTAGAGACTTTTCTGGTCCAATTTTTTGTTTTGTTTGCAACGTTGTAATTTTTGTTTGACATATTTACTTGATACTTAAGGTAAGTAATGCTTAATAGTATTTAAGATTAAGTTGAAAAACTTTCCTTTGAAAAATATTTTTTGTATAAACGTTTTAATGAAGTGAATTTTTATCGTGCATAAGAAATTCATCACTTGAGCTTTCAATGTGTCATTTCTAAGAATTAAAGTGCTTAACCTTTACAAATGAGCTAAGAACATCTAGTTCCAATATCTTCGATTGATTTGGCGTGAGTGTTCAATCAATTTTCATCTTGAGCTTTCTTGATCGACAACTTTTCGTCCAATTGTTTTGTTTCCAATTTGATTAAGTCAGTAACATGTAACATTTGAAGATTCGAATATAAATATTAGAGATAAACATATTTTTTTGTTATAATCAAAACATAAGATTGACCATAGGTCAACAACGACAAGAAAGATCCTAAGGAAATAAAGAAGGACGTGAAGATATGTAAGTCCAAAGAAGCTATGATAATCTCTACTAACCTTACAAAGATAACCTTCCAAAGGTTGGGCTCAAATCCAAAACCAAAGTCAAAGTTTAGACCTAATAAAGGACATGTCAAAAGTAGAGGTCATGTAACTCTGAAAGAACTTGAAAGTGGGGAGTACCCATTTTCAAATTGTGAGGTTTCTGAAATTTTGGATCAACTCCTTGAACAGAAGATAATCGAGCTTTCAGTACCAAAAACACCGGAGGAAGGTGGTAAGACCGATCATCCTAAATGTTGTAAATTTCACAGAATCATTAGTCACCCAGTGGAGAAGTGTTTCGTCCTGAAAGATCTTATTATCCGCTTGGACAAAGAAAATAAGATCAAACTTGAAATCGGAGAAAATCCAACAATTGCCTGCTCAATGGTTTCATTTGGATCATTTGACCCAATTATCATTGCCAATAAAGAGCAGACATTTTGTCTTACGTGTGATGCTTGTAAGTCCCCGATTGAGAAGTTTGGACCTCAACTCTCAGAAAAAACCATTCCAGTGGAGTTTAAGCTAGATAGAGAAGTCGCCATCAATTACGTTTATCTAGGGATGGTTGAACCACGAGCACCCAATTGTCCAACCTTTTACAAAATTATGACGATGACTTGAATGTTTGGGATTCTAACTTAGAGTTCGAAGATGAGGTCGGTGATGGCTGGTCCACCTTCATAAGTAAGGAGAAATATCGAATGTCAAACAAAAAAGGTAAAATATCACCTTATATGCCTTTTACATGACCAGAATTGGAAGCATTAAGTATGGAAGTTCAACCTAATAAAAAATTAACATCAAAAGAAAATTGGGGGGCATGGACTCTTATGAAAAGACGTCATCGAAAAACTTTACAATTTCCAAGTTTCCGTGTTTATGGCGAGAAATTGAGACCAAAAAGGAGGCCAAGAAACAACAAAAGAGAGTATAAATCAAGACAAGAGTGTCTACTAAATCAACAGAAGTAGAAACCACTTCACGCGCTCTTTCTGGACTCCCAAATTTGGGTGATTATTTTCCCAAAGATTTCTTTGACAAAGAATGTTTTACCTCTAATGTCATCAATGTAGAGGAGTAAAATGAGGCAAGGAACGTATCAAGAGAGAGTTCGAAATAGAAGAAAACTATCTCACGACTCAACAATATTCATTCAAATACAAATTTAGCAGAGTCCGCTAGTTTTTCTTTTGATGAGCAAATGGCTTTGTTCGCTAAAAAGTGCAAACCGCAAGAGCAATGGATCAGGTTCAAGTAATAAAGTGGATCTTTTGAGTTCGAGTTGTCGATCCCTCGAGGAATATATACTTTCGATTACACAACTTTAATAAATTAAATTCTAATAATAAAAAATAAATACACAATAAAGATTTTGATTTGAAAATGAGAAAGATGACTAAAAATCTATAAAATAACAAAGCATAAAAAATCTTACAAATTTCGGAGGAAAACGTGCTTATGATTCATGATTTCACTTAACCGTCACCCAATTAATTTCTCCACATGCTAATTAACAAATTACTCATTTACAATGTTAGACCCGATTTTCAAATTTTAGTTAATTACATCTCTCGTGCGAAATTAATCACAATCGATTGATTTAATCTACTATATCTCTATGTTGATTAAAATCTAACAACCGTATTAAATCTTTGTGAAAATAGCTCAATGGGTCACTTAAGGTTAGGAGTATATCTCTATCCCCTACACAAACATAGGATTTCTACTATTTGGTCTAAACACACAATTTTCTCTCGAACGATGTACAAATCACTAAATATAATCATTCATTGGCCACATAAATGAAAATGCGGAAACACAATAGTAGATACACATGTAAATAAGCATTTTAATTATAACAAAAAAAGTTTTTTTATCTCTAACATTTACGTTCGAGTCTTCATTTTTATATGTTGCGAACTTCATGAAAATCGAGCATTCACGATAATGTTTAGGAATAATCGAGCACTCGCGCCAAAACAATCGAAGACAAATCAAGCACTTGTGCCAAATTCAAAATCCAGCAACAAATCCAGCACTCGCGGCAAATCAATTGAAGTTATTGGGATTATATGTTTAAACTCACTTGCAAAGGTAAAAAATTTTAATTCTTAGCAATGATTTATTAAAAGCTCAAGTGACGAACTTTTATGTACGATAAAAAGTTTACTTCGTAAAATCATTAGCACAAAAATTATTTTTCAAAAGTAAGAATTTGAGCTTAATTTTCAATTCATTAGCATCACTTACCTTAGAAATTCTAAAGTCTACCTTGTCAGGAAATCAAAACGGACAAATCGGAGGAAAATGTTTTTCTACCCATCCAGACGTCCGGATGGTAAACCAGACGTTCGGTTTACCTCCAACAATAAGATTTTTGACCATTTTGATTTCTGACAAAGTAACGACTATACAGCTGTTCAATTCGACAAAAAAGTTTGCTTTTTCAACTGCTATAAATACTCACTCACTTGCCATTTACAAACACAAGAAAAAGAGCATTGAAGTAAGATTCTTTTGAGCGAAATTGTATTGATTTCTCATATCANCAATTCATTAGCATCACTTACCTTAGAAATTCTAAAGTCTACCTTGTCAGGAAATCAAAACGGACAAATCGGAGGAAAATGTTTTTCTACCCATCCAGACGTCCGGATGGTAAACCAGACGTTCGGTTTACCTCCAACAATAAGATTTTTGACCATTTTGATTTCTGACAAAGTAACGACTATACAGCTGTTCAATTCGACAAAAAAGTTTGCTTTTTCAACTGCTATAAATACTCACTCACTTGCCATTTACAAACACAAGAAAAAGAGCATTGAAGTAAGATTCTTTTGAGCGAAATTGTATTGATTTCTCATATCATTTATTATTATCAAATCATTTTAGATTTGAAATTTTTTTGATCAAATTAACTTTTGAAATCATTCTACACATCAAAGTTTTTTGACATAACACTTGAGCTTTATTCATTGTTATTCATTAAAGTGCTAGCATATTTCTCTCTTGATACTTAGTTGTGATCATGTCATTTATTAAGAGAGAATTTTTAATTTGTAATATCAATTTTCTTCAAACTTGTGGGTCGTGTTGAGGTCTCATAAAGTTCAACGTTATAAAAGGATCGGTGCTCCTTGTCTATAAGTCATCGGAAGCTTTGTAAAGGGTTGGGTTGCACCACAAATCAATCAATATAGTGAAATTGGCCTTGCTCGTGCCAGAAGATTAGAGCTCATTAAGAATGTTGATAGTATGTTGATAGAGAACACCAAAGAAGTCAACTTTTATCCCTTGGAAGAACTCTATGGAACTTTGATGACATATGAGCTCAACAACGCCGAAACCAAGGAGAAGGCGAGGAAAAGCAAGGAATAATCAAAAAAGCCTCATAGGCGTCAAATTGCTCTCAAATCGGCAATTGAAGAAGGAACTACAAGTGAACATATGAGTGATGAAGAGTTTGATGATCTTGTGCTTCTTGTCAAAAAATAGAAGGGCTTTCGAAATAATCGAAAGTTTTAAAAGAAAAAAGAAAAGAGCGAAGAAACATGCAAGAAAATTGTTTGTTACGATTGTGGCAAACTTGGTCACAAGAGAACCGAGTGTCCAAAAAAAAAGAAAAATTTCAGGAAAAATGCACTCCAAGCAACATAGGATGAAAGCTACAATGATGATCGTGATGAAAATGAAATTCAAGAAGAGATCGCCAATATGTGTTTCATGGCAATCGATGATGAGGTAAACTCTATTGAAAAAATTCTCATATAATGATTTATCTTTTTCTTATGATGAAATTTTAGAAAAAATTGAAAAACTCGCTCTTAGTCATTCTATTCTTAAAAAGAAACATAAATTATTAAAAAATGAAATGAAGAAAATTTTAGAAACTAAAAAAGAAAATGATTATGATTCATTGGAAATAAACCATTTTTGAAACAAAAATCGCTCAAGAATTTATTTGCCAAATCCTCAAATACAATTTTCTCAAAAACTACTTGTAACTTTTACAACAAGAATGGACATACCTACAATTTTCTAACAAAAAAGAAGTTACACTTTGAAAGTAAAGACAAGTGGACTCGAGGATCCATTGAAACTAACTACCAAGGACCCAAGCTTGTATAGGTACCAAAAATAAAAAATTTAATTATTTTTGTAGGTACCAAAGAAGATGACGAGCAAATGGTTCTTGAATAGCGGGTGTTCAAAGCACATGATCGGAAATAGAACTTTACTATCGAACTTCAAAAAAATGATGGAGGTCATGTCACATTTGGAGACAATTCAAAGGGAAAAATCATCGAAATTGGAAACATTGGTAATCATCTCTTCCCTTCCGTTGAGAATGTAATATTGGTAGATAACCTCAAACATAATTTACTTAGTATTAGTCAATTATGTGATAAATACTATCATATTAAATTTGATTCTTTTAAATGTCTCATTAAGAATGCTACATCTAAAGAGATATTTTTTATAGGAAGCCAAACCAAAAATGTTTATATCATAAATATCGATTTTGAAAATGATGAAAAATGGTTTTGTCAAATGTTTACCAAATTTGAAGTTTGAAAAAAACAAAATTTGCGATGCATGCCAATTTGGTAAACAGGTGAAAAGTTCATTCAAACCCAAATTACACTCATCTACTACAAAACCACTTCAACTGCTTCATATTGATCTTTTGGGACCATTAAGAACCACTATTTTAGGTATCAAACAATATGCCTTCATCGTAGTTGATGATTTCTCTAGATTCACTTGGGTTCTTTTCTTAAGTCTCAAAGATGAAGCTCTAAAAACCTTTAAACATTTTTGCAAAAAGGTTCAAAATGAAAAGAGATACTCCATTTCAACCATTAGAAGTGATTACGATGGAGAATTTGATAATCTCGCTTTTGATGAGTTTTGTAATGAAAATGGATATGAACATAATTTCTTGGCTCCTAGAACTCCTCAACAAAATGGTATAGTAGAAAGAAAGAATCACACACTGTAAGAAATGGTTAGGACCATACTATATGAAAATAGCATGCAAAAATATTATTGAGCCGAATCCGTAAACATCGCTTGCTATATTGTTAATAGAATTTTAATTAGTCGAAAGAAAACCAAAAATCATATGAACTTTGGAAAAATAGAATTTTCAATATCGGATATTTCAAAGTCTTTGGATGCAAATGCTTTATCTTGAATACAAAAGAAAACTTGAGAAAATTTGATTCAAAATCCATTGTTGGAATTTTTCTAGGATAGTCACTGACTAGTAAGCTTATAGAGTTTGCAACAAAAGAACTCTAGTCGTTGAAGAATCTATGCATGCCACTTTCGATGAAACTAACTCTCTAGATCGTGAGAAATGTATTGATATTGATGTAGGATTGGAAACTCCATTTGAATAAATGTCTATTCAAGATCAACACAAGAAAAATCTACGAGATGAGCGTCAAGAAGGAGAAAATATTAGACAAAGCGAAAAAAAGTCAACCGAAGTCCAAAATGATTTACCTCTACCAAAAGAATGGAGGTTTGTTCCTTCTTATCCAAAGAACTAATCATTGATAATCCATCAAAATGTATTACTACTAGAGCCTCTACTCAAAATCATTTAAGTAGTTGTGCATTCATTTCCCAAATTGAACTGAAAAACTTCAAAGAAGTCGAGTTTGATGAATTTCAGATTCTAGCTATACAAGTTAAAAATCATTTAAGTAGTTGTGCATTCATTTCACAAACTAAACCAAAGAACTTCAAAGAGGCTAAGTTTGATGAATTTTGGATTCTAGCTATGTATGAAGAACTTAATCAATTTGAATATAACCATGTTTGGGATTTAGTCACTAAACTAAATGATCAAACCGTCATTAGGTACTAAATGGGTCTTTAGAAATAAATGTGATGACAACGGAATAATTGTGTATAACAAGGCTAGATTAGTGGTCCAATGTTACAATCAAGAAGAATGCATCGGTTTTGAAGAAACATTTGCATTGGTGGCTAGATTAAAATCTATTCGCATGCTTCTTGCATTTGCTTGTCATAAAAAAATCATTCTTTATCAAATGGATATCAAAAGTGCTTTTCTTAACGCTTTATTCAAGAAGAAATGTTTGTTGAACAACCACCTGATTTTAAAAATCACAAACATCCAGACTATGTTTTCAAATTTTGAAAAGCTCTTTACTATTTAAAACAAGCTCCTAGGGCTTGGTACGAACGATTGAACAAATTTCTGATTTCAAATGGTTTTTCAATATGAAAAGTGGATACCACTCTTTTTGTTAAAACTCAAAAGAACGATATAATCATTGTTCAAATTTATGTTGATGACATTATATTTGGTGCTACTAATATTTATCTTTGTGAATAGTTTTCTAAGTGCATGAGCATGAAATTTGAAATGAGCATGATGAGAGAATTTAAATTCTTCCCTGATCTCCGAACTAAGCAAACTAGTGATGAAATCTTCATCAATCAAAGTAAGTACATATTGGACATGCTCAAGAAGTTCGACACGGATGATTTAAAGCCAATGAGAACCCCTATGAGCACATCTATAAAACCGGACAACGATGATCAAAGTCAAAGTATCGAGGTATGATCGGATCCCTTCTTTACTTAACCGCAAATAGACTCGATATTATATTTAGTCTGTGTCTATGCGCTAGATTTCAATCGAATCCTAAAGAATCTCATCTTAAGTCCATGAAACGAATCTTTAGATATCTTAGTGGCACTAGAACTTTAGAGCTTTGGTATACCAAAGGCACCCACATTGATCTACTTAGTTATTTGGATGTCGATTGGACTGGATGCACAATCGATCGTAAAAGTACTAGCGGAATATGCCATTTTTTAGGCTTTGCACTTGTATCATGGTGTAGTAAGAAATAAAGCTCTGTTGCATTGTCAACTATTGAAACTGAATATATATCGACTGCTACTTGTTGTGCATAAGTTTTATGGATGAAACAAACTCTTAGTGATTATCACCTATCCTTTGATCATATACCAATTATGTGTGATAACACTAGTGCCATAAACTTGTCTAAAAATCCTATTTTGCAATCTAGGACGAAGCACATTGAAATTAAACATCACTTCCTAAGAGACCATGCTCAAAATGGTGATATTGTGTTAGAATTTATAAACACGAAAAATCAATTGACCAATATCCTCACAAAACCTCTAGCTCTTGATCGACTCTCACATATTAAAAGAGGTTTAGGCATTATTGATGAATTTGAAGTACATGATTAAGTTCATAACTATATGTGCTTACATATTTTCATCTCATTTTTTTGTGTGCACTTACATAATTTAGTATTGTTTATTATTTAAGAAAAATGATCCGGATAAGAGACCGGACGTCCAGATTGAACCGGACTGTTCAGACAAGCGTCCAGTTTGACAGAAGTTTTTTTTCTGTCAAATCGGATGTTCGGATGGCTGACCCAGACGTCTAATTCAGCGATGATGCAGTTTTTAGCTAAACACTTCCATTTTCCTTTTCTCTCCCATTTTCTTCCACTTTTCTCCATCACTCAATATTCTATTTTAAATCATCAATTACTTATCAAAATCTAAAACGCATTACTTCTACATCTCAATTCCTCAAACAATTCTCAATTTCATCCACTACTTTCCAATTTCACCAAATTTAAATCCTAACCTCTAATATTTCGCTCTCCATTTTCATTCTCGATTTCCAACAATGTCAATATCAAAATGAATAGGAAAAAGGCTCAAAAGCACGGTGAGACGATCTCCCTCTCCTTCATCCCGACGAAGAGTTCGATTTGAAACCCGAGGTACCGGCCAACCCATTTAAAAAATTCCCCATTTTGATAGGTGAAAATGTTAATTTTACAGATTTTACTATTGAAGTACCCGCATTTCATATAGAAGAACTCTTTGAAATATGGGTTGGATTTCTATTACAACTTTAGAAGAGCATGCATATCCATGACTCATGAAATGATTTTACAAAAGCATGTCTATTATTTCTCGTTCGGTGAAATTTCATGTTTGATTAAAAATAAATGCATTGTCATAAACAAAACTCCTATTCGTAACATTTTAGAACTTGAGGTGTGTGCAACACAAATTTTTCTTCACAAGGCACATCCCACATTATACGGCTATGACCCTACTGAGGCTTGTTGTCGAGTCACCGACAATATTTTTGAAAATATCACGAAAGTTAGTGCTAGTCAATTGACTCTTTCATGCAAGGTTTTACAAAACATCATTACAAGTGTTATCCTACCATGAAATGGTCATTGGGATGAAGTGAGTTCGTTTGATCTCTTTCTTCTCGACTATTTTTTTTGTCGGTAGGAAACTTGATTTTCCTACCATTGCATTAGGACTCATGAAGATTGTTCCTTCATCTCGACACGTTAAAGCTTTACCTTATGACATGCTTCTCACGAAATTTTTAAAAAACTTTAACGTTTCGTTGGATGATGAGACATTTGTCCAACTTCGACCTACCGACACTATAAACATTCGAACCCTTAAACGCATGAAAATTACTAAAGAACATGGTCAGTGGGTGGCACATACCAAGGGGTTCGACCCCACCTCGGGTCCTTCGACACTACCTCAAATACCATTTGAGGGAGATGATGAGGGTGACGACGATGACATACCAAAAGCTCATATTCCTTCTCACGACATTCCGGGCTCAGTATCCCTCGATCTTCAGGTAGTAGCTTTATGTTTATCGAGGATCAATACAACATGTTGAACGGCCACATCGACTCCCTCACATCATCGATTGATGGCCTTGGTGGGATGCTCCATCATATGCAAGCTCAGCAGGCTGCCATACAAGCTCAACAGGCTGCCATACTAGCTCAACATGAATCCATTCAAGCACAACAGATGGCGATGCAGGCTCAGCAGAATGCCTTCTACGCCCATTTCTATGCCCACTTACCTCCTCCACTGCTTCCTAAGCCGTAGTCATTATTTTTATTTATGATGAATTTTATCTTATTTACTTCATGATGTATATAACTTTTCGCTTCATGATTAATGTTTTTCTATGATTTGATTTGCTTCATGATGAATATCTCACTATGATTTCCATTTTATACATCATTTGGGTAATGCTTTATATTTCATTCTTTTTTGCCTATTGTTGTTTTCATTCTCTACTTCGTACTCTTTTTACTTATGCCAAAAGGGGAAAACATATATACAATGATATGCATGATTGACTTGTATAAATAAGGGGGAACAATATCATATGAATGCTTGATCTATAAAAGATAGGGAGAACGGTATAGTAATGTACAAATCATATGCGATAAAGTATTTTTCTTATTGCAAATCATCATTTGTTTGTCACAATCAAAAAGTGAAATTGTTGACATATGGTTGATATTATATTTTGATTATAACAAACAAAGTATTTTTATCTCTAACATTTACATTCGAGTCTTCATTTTTACACATTGCAAACTTGATCAAATTGAAGACAAAACAATTGTTACCAAATGACGTGACGATCAAGAAAGCTCAAGATGGAAATCAAGAATTCAAAATCGGAGACAAATCGTGCACTTGCGCAAATTCGAAATCGAGCAACAAATCGTGCACTCGCGCCAAATCAATCAAAAATATTAGAACTATATGTTTGAACTCACTTAGGTAAAATACTGTTTGAACTCACTTGAAAAGGTAAAATACTTTAATCCCTAACAATGACTAATCGAAAGCTCAAGTGATTAACATTTATGCACGAAAAAAGTTTACTTCATAAAATCGTTTGCATAAAAAGTGGTTTTCAAAGGCAAGAATTTCAACTTAATTTTTCAATTCTATTAGCATCACTCACCTTAAAAAATCGAGTAAAAACGTCATGTAAAAACTTACCGGTTGCCAAAAAAAAAAAGGCCAAAGTTTCTAGACATCTTCGGCTGCAATAGTTACAACGGCTATTTTTAGTCGTTCGATATTGTCCCGAATGTCCGGATGGTCGTCCGTTCGATAGAAAACTTCATAATTTCAACTGCTATAAATACCAACTCACTTGCCACTTATTATAACAACTCAAGAGTTTTCAAGTGAGATTCTTTTTAACAAAATTGTAGTTATTTCTCATATCATTCATTATTATCAAAGCTTTTTTTTTTTTAAAAACTTTTGATCAAATTAACTTTTTAAAAACTTTTGATCAAATTAACTTGTGAAAATCATTTTACACATCAAAGTTTTTCATACTTAACACTTGAGTTTCATTCATTGTTATTTATTAAAGTGTTAGCTCATTTATCTCTTTGTACTTAATTGTGATCATATCATTTATTAAGAGAGAAGTTTCAATTTGTAAAATTAATTTTCTTTAAATTTGTGGGTTGTGTTGAGGTCATATAAAGCTTAACGTTGTAAAATAATCGGTGCTCTTTCTTTGTAAGTCACCGGATGCTTTGTAAAGGGTTGTATTACACTACAAGTCAATCAACATAGTGAAATTAGTCTTACTCGTGCCACATAGCTTGGTAACGAAGGACGTAGATTATTGTATTGGATCGAACCTCCATAATTATACTATTTGCATTCTTTATCCCTATTTACTTATTGCTTTCATATTCGTACTTATTATTTAATATAATCTATCTAATTATTGCATACTTGATTATTGATTAATTTTTCGAAAAAGTTTTTAAAACTAATTCACCCCCCTCTTGGTTAACTATTCTTGAGGTATCATCTCATTCTCTTGATTTCCTAAACATGTTAAGAAAAGCATTTTGGAACATCCATATAAACATTTTCTATTCGACTAGCCATCACACATAAATGAAAGTTATATTTTCAATGGAGATGAATTGTTTCCTTATAGGGGCCCATTCGAGCCTTTGATGTTACAATCATTCTTTTCTGCAGGCCCATCTATAGTGCTATTTCTTTGCGCTTCTTATCATGCACAATCAATTGAAGATTGTTTGGTTGAGTTGCATGAGTTTTTGCTTTTCTGAGTTCATGATCGACTTTTTGCAGAAAGAAAAATCATCCCACTTGGGTAGGTCATATATGTGGGGATGATTTGCAACTTCAGTTGTCATCAAGGTATCAATTTAGATATTTGATTCAAAAGAAAGATCGTTCTCCTTGGGATGAATGCAACAACATGTTGTCAAGAGTCCAATTTCAACATTTGATCAAGACAAAAGACAGACCTCTATGGAATATAAAGTTCCAATCTAACTCGTCGAAGTTGAGTTCTCTCAGCTAGGGAGAAATGATAGAGATCTGGATAAGATAAAGATGAAGTTAGATAGAATTTTAATAGAGAGTTTGATTTGAATTATTAGGGTTTTAATTAGATTAGATTGGTTTGTTTATTTCGATAAAATTCTAGATTAATTGAAATTAGTTTGATTTTAGTTTCTTTCAACTTCTTGCTCTATAAATAAAGGGCATATTCATTGTAATTAACAACCAGAATATATGAATAAATATTGATTTTCTTCTTGCCTTCAATTCTTCTCTTATTTGTAACCTCTTTCTCTTCTGGTTCCCAATTGTTCATTGTCAAAATATGTGCATCCTGTGTCATCATGTCATATACCCTTTCCTAAATTTGTATTTTTGTGTTCATTTTTCAAATAATAATAAATACTTAATGTCGCGATTACACTGCGTTTATGAGGAAATTAGGGAAGTCTTGTAAACTCTTTAAAGAATTATTGAAATACCCATAAATACACATGTAAGCAATCAATGACATGGATATAAAAGGTACAGAAAACTAAAGATTGAACAAAAGAATTGTTTTTGATGACAACTTACAACACAATCCCCTATTGAGCATCCATTAAAATGGATAATGCTCGATTGCACTAAAAATGCTCAGAACGGCAATCAAAGTTTACAATAATTCAAGAATACAAAAGATCCAACCACAAATTGACTTATCTTTTAAAAACTATAGATGGAAAAACCAAGTTCACCAAGAACTCACACAAATCACAAATCTGATGTATAAAACACAAGAACGCTTAAGCCATTAACATTTTCAATCATAAAAATACTATAATCAGAAACAGATTTGAAAATCTCAATATCGAATGAGAGTTTCCAGACGAGAAGATGCAAACCCTAGATGAAGGGTTGTTTTTCTCTCTCTCAAACTAAAGCCAGATTATTCCGAATAATGAATTGCTGGTGTCAACTGAGGGATTTAACCCTTGAAAACATCCAGAAAGCAATCGGACTGTCAGCAAGATGCCAAATGTCAAAATCCAGTTAACTCCACACTAACAAAGCTGTCATTTGATATTAGTCAATTTTGGTGGCACACACATCACACGTGCACAATGACCCAGTCAATATTTTTCAATAATGTATGTATTTACTCCTTGTAGTCAAATTATCTCACATTTTAAATTCAATTGACTTAGAAGACTTGTGAAATTTAATATACAAGTGGCTATGAGCATCTAGAAAGTGCCCTGGTCAGTAGTCTTCCTGTGTAAATCACATTGATTGAACAATTCAAAGCTATCAGATTCTAAGGTATTTTGTAGCCTTTATCTACCGGTATAAAAACTACATTCTGCTAGCAAAGATGAACAACTCGAGACTGTACAAACCCGTACCATACTTCTCTCGTAAAGCTTGAGAAAGTACTGCAAATGAGGTCCTTTCTCATTTTCCTTGCCATTGCCATTGCCACTGTGGAAAGCAACTCTGAAGGTAGCTATAAAGATATGTGTTAAACACTTGTAGTTCGTTTAGTACAAGCTAAAAACTTAGAATCTTTTTTGTTATCCAGTCGAGCATAAATCTTTGTTCTTGTGCAGTGGATGCTCTTCAAGTCTGGAGGACTAAACTGAAAGATCCAAATAATGTCCTCCAAAGCTGGGATTCAACACTGGATAATCCCTGCACCTGGTTCCATGTCACCTGCAATTCAAACAATAGTGTTACAAGAGTGTAAGTATCTTTTTCTCTCCACCTCAAATTCAAAATAATTTTCTTAATCTGCATAACTTGTTTTTTTAGTTTTAGATGATTATTGAAAATGCAATTTTGATTCATTGAAGGGACCTTGGCAACGCGAGACTAGAAGGACCTCTCGTGCCTGAGCTTGGAATCTTAGCTAATCTTCAATACTTGTAAGCCCGATAAACCTTTATCCATTAATGCATACCAAACATGCAGTCAATCAATGTTTGTGCTTTGACAGGCAAGTCGAGCTCAATAAGATCAGTGGAGAAATACCGAGAGCTTTAGGCAATTTGACAAAACTTGTGAGCTTGGGTCTGAATCAGAATCAGCTAAGAGGATCGATCCCAGAAACTCTAGGGAACTTAAGATTATTAAGATTCTTGTAAGCTAATTATCTCCATATTCCATACTGCAGAATTCTGAAGTTTTATGCAATTTTACAGATATTTTATTGATATGATTGCAGGAGGTTAAACAGTAACAATTTAACTGGGAGAATACCAAATAGTGTCATTGATCTGATCCATTTTGGCAATTTGCTGATCATGTAAATTACTGTCCATTCACCAATTTATGACCCTTGAATACAAAATTTACATTATTACTGAAGAATTGTTCTGAATTTCCATTGCAATGTGATCATCAGGAATGTCTCAGACAATCACTTGGCAGGCACTGTTCATCACACGAATAAAGCAGGTAGGTGATACTAATCAGGACGGGACAGTATTAAATTATTAATGAAGAAAAATACGTCAACTTTGTTCGTAATAATGTCTGGTTTAGTTTAATACTACGTTCCAAATGAGTCTTTCTCTTTCATGTGTGGGTTCTAATGGCAATTGAATTTGCTCTCTCTATTGAAGGATTTATTACTACTACCATAATTCAAGATGCAAAAGCCTAGAAGAACATGATGCTGAGCTGAGCTACTATATATTATCCATTCTTGTACTGCAATAAATTGCCTTGACATCTGAGGTGAAACTTTAAAAATTTGCAATAACATTCACCTACGCCGGTGTATTACGTATCGTGTACTGTGCATTGTCTATTGTGTATCTCGTATGGATTGTAATCAACCAATATTTGGATCTCATTTTTTTTATTTGAAATCTTTTAAAAGTTCATTTCTGATGCAGAATGGAGACAAACGATAAAAGGTTTTGTTCGTAACTTATGAACGAATGTTTGCTCGAATTTCGTTTGAACGGACATGATAATTATTTGGAATCCACCAAATAAAGGAAAAATTGAAATATATTAGTTAATCAATTAAAACCATTGAAATGTTTTTACCAATGTTCTTAAAATCGGTCCGACCATTGACCCGATTAAGTTAAAGGGTTGAGGGTCAAACGGTCGAATCTGGATTAAATCGGAAATTAAAATAAGTAAATAATTGATTTATATATAAATTCATAAATATAAGTAAAAAAGTTTATTAATTAAAATATTATTCTGAATTTCATTAGTTAACCAAAACTATTTATGGAGCCATTTAAAATTAAGTAAAAATTAAACGGGTCAAAACTACGTTAGAAATAGTGAACTACAAAAACTGGCACATTTTATCTAAACACTTCCATTTTCCTTCTAACCTAGGCTGCCTTAGTTTATGTTGATATTTTCAGATCCAGCCCCTATTTAGCCCCATCTTTTCAATAATATTTTTTTAAAAAAACTCATTTTCAATCACACATTCTTTCATAAAATAATTATACACATATTTTTAAAAAAAAATCTTACTTTTTAATTATACACTCTCCAAAAAATCACTATTTCATAATACATTTTACACCAAAAATGGGGATAAAATAGGGGCCAAGTGCCGCTGCCTTCCAATTCTCTCTCGTCCAGTTCCATTTTCCTCCCTTATGAACGATTGGGCTTCGATGACTATTGGACGATCACGAAAACGGTAGCAAAGCTTTGTTATATACTTCATTCACATTTTTTTTTTCCTTTTTGAGTTGAATAGAAATTTAAGGGTTCAACTTGGCAAAACCGTTCGCGGTTCCGGTTGATCTTCACGATTTTCAAAATTTTGGGCCGATTTCCTATTATTAGGTTTTTACACTTTGACCAGATCGGGTTACATCTCAGTTCCTGATTTTCCAGACCAGATCTTTTGGTCTAGTCCAATTTTCATTACACTGATTTTTACAATCTTAACACGTATAACGTATTTATAGATTCCAACCAAATCGTAATCTACAATATATTAAAGGGTAATTATATTATCACCACAAAATTTATTAAGTACACCACATTATATCCACACTACAATTAAAATATAGTTTTAATAAGTACACCACAACAAATTTACAATTATATACCTAAT
>CAIGRH010039638.1:0-10978 GCA_903798295.1 Fraxinus nigra | reverse complement strand
CATGGCATTGATATGTACACATTGGCCCCCAAAATGCAATCCACAACCAGACCAAAACTTATAAGTAGTCATCTCATAAGGCCCCTCCACATTTAAAAATTTGGCTTATTCTCTTCAAAGTTAGTCTTTTTCACTTCTACTACACCCCACCTCTCTGTATATTTACATATATGAGTGTGTGTGTGTATATTTCTTTACTTTTCTTTTTCTATCATTTTTGTCTGGCTTTTCACTTCAATCATACCAAGTGTTTTCTCACTTTTTCCTTCACAATGATGGAAGGCGGCTTTCAATTACATTCATTATATAATAACGACTATGATTGCCATCAATTCATTAACCACTAACTCCCTTGTCTATACTTTAAACTATTATGTGTATCATTAGTTCAAAATGCAGAAAATTGTGGACGTAGTGAGCTCTAGGTTATTTTTTTCTGCGATACTTGAGGGATTTGGTGGTCGAAAAATCTTTATGATCGTAATAATTTTTCAAATAGTATAACATTTATGTCTTTGATCGTCCATGATTATTCACTAGTTTTGAAGCTTTCCATGTAAAATTTTTGAATTGTTATTTTCTAGGTTAACAAAAACACTATTTGTACAACCCTCTCTAATTAGTGTGTGACCCACTAATTAATTAATTAGCGGACCTCACACTAATTAGAGAGGGCTGTAAAATTTATAACTCCCTAATGACCGTAAGTGCAGCAGTTCTCATGTGATTAAATATGAGAGGTGCCAATAAAATCACTATTCCACAGTCTGCACTAAACGTGACAAGTGTGATTGAGGTGACAACAAGACTCCACCTTTGCAATTTGGGCAACGATGATAAATTTGCAAAATTTCTTTTAAGTAGCAAATTCGAAACTGATTTAAGAGCCAAAACGAAACTATAGTCGACTGTATGATGATAAGTACTATGTATGTGTAGGGCAGTACATATGAGTTTTTTTTGGTGACAAATAATAATCATTCTAGATCTAGATTATACAACAATGACTTTACAAATTCTTTTCTGTTTTCACATAAAATAAGAAAGGTCAAAGTATAAAAAAAAAAGAGAGTCAAACAAGGTGGCGGCAGCGATAATCTAGTAGTAGCCGTCCATGATAATCACGATCAAGGTAAAAAGGGTCCCATTGATGTATCAACGGGCCCATATGCTACACCATCAGCTAGTCCAATGGTCGCTCACCTACCGAATCCTAAGTTTTTCGTGGCTCCATGTCCAATAAAATTCTCTTATTTGTGCAAAACTGCTCAAAAGCAAAGGAAGATTATAGTAATAATCACTTGTACTTAAATAAGCTAAACTTTCTGTGATCTTAACAATATTGGGTTTTCCCAAAATTTTGAGTAAATCGGAGGGGACTTGGAATTTGATCCATTGTTTTTGATCTTGAGTTTAGGTCATCTTTTTCAGGTTGACACATTGCCTGTGAAATTGATGAGGAACTTGGTGTTTTAAATTAATTTTGATCTTACCGTAATGTGAATTTTTTTGGGATACTAAGAGCTCCGCGAGTATAATTTTGCCAAAAGTCTGAAAATCATTGAGAAACCAAAACTATTGCGTTTATGGTGTTGATAACTTTCATCGACATTTCATATTGAATGCAAAGCATAACCGACTATATGTTTATCTAGTCGTCTAAGTAACAACTAAAAATATCAAAGGTATTTTCAAAATCAGAAATGTCAAGCAGATCGGATTCTATTGAGCCTAACTCTAGAAATTAGTAACTCAAGTGGTTAGCTGTTGATTTTCTAGAAAAAACAAGAAAGATCAAACATATTGATACATCTTGCCTTGTATTGTAACTTATTATGCATGAAATATTAGTGAACACGACGGATTGGGCTAGGGGTGGATCTCATACCTGATTTGGGGTGATATGGAATAAATTGCATTAGTGCAATGAACTATAATTTTTGAAAAATGTGGTATCAATACATCAGTTGGTATTAGAGTTGAAGGTCTCGTGTTTGAGTCAATACTCGAGCATTCCCATTGATCGTTTGGATAATGCAAGAACATGCTAAAATTTGGTGGGGCCCAACAGAATGATTTTAGGATTTTAGGCTTGATTTTGGGTGTTATGTGGTGGATTGTACTAGTGCCATAACTAATACCTTTTGGGCAATATGCTAAAACTTTCCCATAAAGTGGATGGATAATGCACGAAAATGCTTGAAATGGATTAGGTCCAACGAACTGGACTTGTGGTATATTTCAGGACTTGATTCTGAGGTAAAGTGGACTGCATTGGTAGCATGGATTATAACTTTTAGACAAAATGATCGAAATACCCTATTTCACATTGAAATTAACTTGATAATGTCATATATTTCAGATATGTGTAATGAACTCTACCTATGAACATCATGCCGTTATGAGCCCAAATTCAAACATTGTCTATGCATCAAATTCTCATAACATGAGATCATAAGAATTATTTTGATTTTGTATTCTCTTTCAATTTATGATGCTTCGAAAAACCAAATAAAATTAAGATGATTCAAAACTACGCCCTTGTTTGGTAAGGATAAAAATCGATTTTTTAGTAGATTTTGATAGAAATTGATGAAATGTATTGTTGAACAGTTGTGGCACTCATAATATATGTGATTGAAATGAATTGTTAACTTTGACTTAAAATAAAATTTAAATTTTAATCCGTACCAAATCGGGGCTATATATCTTTCATACTTCTTTGCATTTTCTACCATTCATCACTCAATTAGGAATAAGAAAAAAACTTGCTAGTGTAATATTGAAGGAAATACTCACATTTTATTTTAGAAACTGAAAACAACCTAATTAACTAGGAAGAATAGCCGAATAAGTGATGCTTTGATTCCCTCTCGAACCCTTGAAAATTTCATTAAAAATTTGGTGCTACGTGGCATACTAAGAAGCATTTATTAAATTGATCCGCGTGAACTCCGATGTACCAGATCACAGCCACCTCTTGAACTTGACAAACCAAACTAGCACAGCACACAAGTACAAGCATTGCCACGTCAGCTAAATGCAAGGGTATTATAGGAATTCAACTGTTAACGCTAGACAATTTGGCCCACAAAATTCTTGAATTGGACCGTTTTCCTTTGACCAGTTAGTAATCCACGCCCTTGTTTGACCTTTTTTTTTTTTTTTTGGCTAAAATATATTTTAAAATAATATTTTATTGAATAACGAGTGGTTAAGAAAAAAAGAGAAATTTTAAATTTACGTGTAATATTATTTTACGAAAGAATGTACGATTAAAAAATGATTTTTTTTTAAAAAATATAAAGGCAAACAATAGGTCTTCATCTTCTAGATGATGTGCATTGTGCTATTTCTTTTTAAAATTTATCAATAATAACATTTGAAGAATTTACATATCTTTTAAAATTCTTGTATTTATCCAAAAATTACAAACCATGCAGAGTTTTTATGGTCGTGCCTACAAAAATGTACGTAAAATTGATTTGTAGTCGAAGAAGTCACGAACCTACCTTCAATTTTACTTCAGAAAAATTTCGACGGTAGAATAATATTTTCGTATACTACAAAATTAATGTAATTTTCACAATTTTCTTTTAACAGACTCCGACTTCAACATTATCAAATTGTGTGCGTACACGTATTTTTATTTGAAGTCCGAGTAGTTTTATGGTAAATGATTATTGTGAATTATGAAAAGGTAAAATCGTGAACATTATTTATTTTTTCTTTGTTTATTCTCTTTTCTTTGCAAAGAAGGGAAGCAATGAAAATGGATACATCTTGAAGGAAACGAAATTATAATTAGGCAGGGTCCCACCGAAAATCTTTCAACTTAATTACCAGACATAATAGTTTAATTAAATTATTTTTACAAAATAAATACATAATGTGATTTTTTGACTTTTTTATTTTTTATTTTTCATCCAGTAATACAATTTTTTTTCCCCATCATCCAATAATTATGCAGGGGTTAAGTAAAAAAAAAAAATTGAAATATTTCAAATATTAAATAAATTAAATTATATTTTTTAAGGTGGCTTTTCTTTTTTCCTATTCTTTGACTGAGTAGTCTGTCTTATTCTTACAAGGGAACTACCTTCGTCTCTCCTCTCTCTCTCTAGAAATTTTTCTTTTTGTTTTCCTCGTTTTATCTCTCTAGCCTTCCACCCGTTGCCGGGAGTTCTAACCACTGTTTCCGCCACCGGCAGCTGTTTATATACACCGCCGGAGAAAGACTCAACCACTCGTTTTCAGTCCATCGCGACATTAACTAAAAAAGGACTTTCCTTTGACTTTTAAGCATCAAGGAAACTGGTAGTATAGGTTTTAGTACGGTGTTTTGCGGTCAATTTTTTCAGATCTGAGGGGAGAAAGGGGCAGGGGTTTAGTACTGTTGAATGTTTGAGGGTGTTTTGGTAATTTAAGAGGTGAGGTGTGGATGGTACTTTACGGCCGTGGAGGCGCATGATAATGAGCCGAGGGAGATGGTGGTGGCGGTGGTGTGGCGGTGACCATTTCACATGGAATGGCAGATCTTGTTAGCTATGGTAATGCCAACCGTGACATCGAGCAGGTACTTTAGTTCTCTCTGAACACTCTCAAAGATTAAAAAATAAGATCTTTGTGTTAGATTGGTGTTTTTTTTTTGCTAAAGGTGGAGAATTTGTAACTTAATTTTTAAAGAATTTGATCATCTGGAAATCGTATCTGTAATTATGCATTTTTTTTTTCAAGAATTGATGAAACGGTTGATTTAGAAGTTAGAAGAACGAAGTCTTTTTGTTTTGTTAAATTTGATTTGCTGTGATTTTTTTAAACTCTATGCTATCTTTAGTAAAAACGTTCTTTCATATTTTGTAGTAGCTCATAAAAATGAAATCTTTATATTTTTGGAAATTTGCTGTGCCTAATATAATTGAATATTTATTCATTTTTCTCCTATGTTGGAGCAGTGCTTTTCTTTTTGGTACGTATTTCTTAACAAGATGTATGGAATGTTAAATTGGAGTAATTTGAGGTTTAAAACATGCAAGTACCTGTTTTTGGCAGCATTTTCATTTCCTTTGGCATTCAAATACTTCCCCTCTTAGCCTTCACCGCTCAGAAAATGAGGAAGGATTGTGAGACGAGGGGGAAGAATTATCACTCATAATTTTATTGCCTAAGATTTATGATACAATACAGTTATCTGGGATTTATAAGAATATGGGCTGCAGCTTTGAATTTCCTAGTGCTTTTGGGGATAATTTACCAGGTTAACAGATATATGACTAAACACGTAGACTAAACACGTAGATGTATATGTTTAACTGATGTGGTTGAAAGTCACTGTGTGATTGTCTCCTATGCATAGAAATATATGTAATGATTGAGTATTAAACCAATGGAGTTAAACATGGAAATTTCATAAACATGTGATATATATCATTATTTATGTTATGATGAAGCAAAGTAAGTGCGGACATGTAATATAGACACATGAAAGAAGCTACATGAACCTACCGACATGAAAAATGGAATGGGTGTAAGACAATTCTCTAAGGGCGGACATGTAATATAGACACGTGCAACAAGCTGCATGAACCTACCGACATGAAAAATGGAACACAATATGTAAGAGAGTTGTCTAAGTTCAATTTAACTTACAAATGTAATATATACGCATGCAAGAAGCTTCGTGACCTACCAACATGAAAAATGGAACAAATGTAAGACAATTTCGGTTTCACGTTCAAATGTAAATTTAAATGTACGCAGTGTGGTATTCATACCCTTCTTTATGTCTTTTTCTTTATTAATTCCATGCACCATAGTAATTTTTTTATTTTTTTGTACATTGTAATTACTTCCTCCGTCCCATTTATATATGCCGATTTTCCTTATTTTCTTTTCTTTATGTAGTCGTGTTTCTTTATTGAGAAAGTATTTGTTTTGTTTGTTTACTAATATACCATTATTTAATTTGTCTAGTTATAACAAATTCCTCCTACTTAATCTTGAAATTGTATTACCTTCTCGGAATTATCCAACTACATACACACATTTCCCACCTCTTCTTGGAAACATGGACAAAACACATTATTTACTACAAGTTGTTGGTGAGTAAATAAGGGTAAACTAGGAAAATTCTTTGCAAAAATTGCTTTTTCAATAATATTAAATAAAATTTCCTAATTTGTGAGAAAAAAAAATCAGCCTATGTAAGTGGGACAGAGAGAGTATTACATTAACAACTGTTTGTTTAACAAATATTTACAGTAGTTCTCAAGGTTATTTGGAAAAACAAATGCAATTCTTTAACATTACAAAATCTCTCTATAGAAGTTCATAGAAAACGTTGCACTGAAAAAAATTGAAGTAGTTGCTCTAGTTCATACATTGCATTTACTTATTCAGCAACATGGTAAAAACAAGACTAGAAAAATAGGGAGGACATTAAGAGTTTGAGTGACATAAATTTTCATCCCTCTACAAATTCGCTTATATCCTACTGTCTTTAACGAAATGCGTATGATCATGCTTCCCTTATAAAAATATATTTACTTTAGTGTTTTTCATTTGCTTTTTATGTGATACTATGCCTTCTTTTACTATTTAACATTAAGAAAAACATCTATTCTCTATAATTTGGCCACATGTTTAAGAAGTGTCTTGCATTGGTCGGATAAGATTTTGATGACTGCCTAAAATAAAACTTGTATTTGTCATCAAGTTATGGATAAATGAGTACCACATTAATGCCTGAAGATGTCCAGACGCATCTGTGCAGTCACATCATTATTGTTCTGAAAATGTTTACACTTCTTATTAGAGATGGTTTCTCAATCTATTTAGCTGTTTATACTTATATAATGTTATTTTTCTGAAACTGGGTCATTCTCTATAAATCATCTTATGTTTACAGCTGTAAATACCTCTATTAGTGACTGATCTCCTATTACCTTTTGCAGGCATTGATTGCTCTAAAAAAGGGTGCTCAGCTACTAAAATATGGTCGTAAAGGAAAGCCTAAAGTTTACCCTTTTAGACTCTCTAATGTAAGTTCAATATACTTTATGCATTATCAGGACTTACCCGTTTATTTAGTTGTGTAAAGATCTCCTGGGAAAGGGATAAAGATGTTTTTTTTCATAAACATATTCATATAGGTGCTTGAGATGATATTATCCACACAGTCCTTATTAATATTACGTTGTAATTTTTTCCCTTTTTCTTTTGCTTTACTAGCATTTTATTGTTCTCTTGTGATGAAAGTTATAATCTCTATACCTATCATTTTCTCACAACATAGGTGAGAGTTGATATAACACTTTATTTTATTTAAAAAAAAATTTAAAATCTAATAAGAAATGTAAGCATTTATTGAAATATTTCTTGTGGTGGATTATGCTTTTATATCACAATAAGTTGGCAGGGTGATAGTTTCATGCCAACACTGTGATTATAAAAGGGAAAGACACCTCTCTCCTCTTGATATTAACATCTTGTCTTTATTTCTGATTACTAGGAGTGAATTGGTGCTTCAATACTCAAGTTTGATGTAATATTTGAAATATGTTACTGTATGCTTTGACTATTAATACTCAGATACTCATTTTATGGGAAGAAACCATCCGTATATTTCCTGTCAACTGTATTTGGAGTCATCAAAATTTCTGGCATATCTTTTTTATTTATTTATTTTTATTTTTGGTGATCCTCTGAGATATTCTATGCCGTCACAATATTCATGCTTTGTAGGTCTAATAGTGGCTGTGTTTTCGTTTGGCATCTTATAAATTGATCGAACAAAACAGATTGTAGATCTCTTAAGTATCTCTATATAATGTAAAAGTAATGGCCAAGTTACTAAAGGAATTGGGAAGTTTAATAAATTGTGTGAATGAAAATGAAATGACAGTCAGGTTAGATTGAAAAGGATGGCAGATGCGTTTTAGTGCTTTCTCTTCTCAACAGACTAAACTGGATTTTTTTGAATGTTTTTGTTTCTGATAGGAAGATCACCTGTCACAGCCTTGTGAATATTTATCACAGAGTGATTGGTTTGCAAAGAAAGAACTAATAATTTCTGTGTTTTGCATTAAGAATGTATATAAAGAAGTTATGCTTTTGTTGGAGCTTCTTTCCAATTACAATCTGTAATACTTTCTATATTAAGATAAAATTTGGTGGCCGTCAATGGTCATTAGAATTCATGATGTTTTGAATATCCGTCATTTTGAAAGGTATATCTAATATCTAATTGAGTCGCAACTCCTTTCTATTAACCATCAGTCCTTAATTTAACATATTGACTTCTCAAACTATTTTCAGTTTCGCGTTTATTTTGTTTCTTTGACATGCTAAAAGCTGATTTGATGTTAAATATTGCAGGACGAAACATCTTTAATTTGGATTTCTAGTAGTGGTGAAAGAAGTTTAAAGTTAGCTTCAGTTTCAAGAATTATCCCTGGACAGAGAACCGTGAGACTTTGAAGACCTTATTTCATGTTCCTAATTCATTTTAGGACAATTTTGACAGTTTGTAACTATCCTCAACTTCTTTTTGTATGTTTCTAGGCTGTTTTTCAAAGATATCTGCGCCCTGAAAAGGACTATTTATCCTTCTCCCTCATATACAACAATGGGAAAAGATCCCTTGATCTGGTTGGTGATCGACTGATTTCTGTTATTAAATAAATATTACATTTTCTCTGTAATTTTATAAAGTTGTGCCTATGCTTTGTTGTATAATTAGATCTGCAAAGACAAAGTTGAGGCAGAGATCTGGATAGCTGGCCTTAAGGCTTTAATATCACTGGGACAAGCTGGACGCTCAAAAATTGATGGATGGAATGATGGAGGGCTCTATTTTGATGTAAGTATTGCAACCTTGCATTATCTATCGGCTAATCATGGAGTTTATCCTTTCTTTTGGGATCATACATGAAATAAGATGCTGTAATTTGCTTGATTAGATAACTAGGTTAGTTATAAAGGTCAGGTTCGCGAATTTTTTGTTTTGCTTTCACACAAGTGATTTCCAGTCTTACAACATTAAAACTTGGAGATGAGTGTAAAAAGCCTTTTGGGATATTTTGATTTCCTTAGGGATATCTTTTAGTGAAAATCATGGTGTCCTTTTTAGGTTGACAAAATCTTACATTTTAGAAAAAAAAAGGAGTGATTTTGGCAATCCCAATTTGTTTGGCCGCATATCCTGAAACAGGTAGAATGATGTGAATGATTTTAGTCCTTATTGGCTTTTTGACACATCTTTTACTGCTACTGGTCTTGGCGTTTGCAATCGATCAGTGGACGAGTAAGCCTTCATTTGGAAAGAATTTATAGATGATTAAATTTATAAATAGATAGAAATGAGTGGTGAATAAGTGGATACTACTTGTGAGTCCATTGGAATGTGTGGTTGAAAATGAAGTTTGACCATTATACATTGATTTATAAAGTTTGCCAAACGGTTCTTAATATGTAGAATAAGCAAATTATGTTTGTGATGGTCTTGATGATGTTGAAACACATTCATATGGATATTGTCTCTGTTATATCAAAACATTAATATCATGTTTAACTTGTGATTCCTAATGATATGATACCAGGATGGCAGAGATTTGACATCAAATAGTCCAAGCAACAGTTCTGTGAGTGCTACACGAGAGGTTAGCTCTCCGGAGGTTTCGATCAAGTCAAACATAAACCCTTCTCCGAACAGTTATCGCACAGATAATTCGGTGCATTCAGAAAGTTCACATGTAGCTTTGGATCAAACAAACATGCAGGTGAAAGGATCTGGTTCAGATGCATTTCGAGTGAGTGTTTCTAGCGCTCCTAGTACTTCAAGTCATGGTTCTGCACAGGATGATTGTGATGCTTTAGGGGATGTATACATATGGGGTGAGGTTATATGTGATAATGTTGTCAAGGTTGGGCCAGAGAAGAATGCCAGTTCTGTGAGTACTAGAGCTGATATGCTTCTTCCTAGGCCGTTAGAATCTAACATTGTTCTGGATGTCCATCATATCGCCTGTGGGGTTAGGCATGCTGCATTAGTTACCAGGCAAGGTGAAGTCTTTAGTTGGGGTGAAGAATCTGGTGGGCGGCTTGGCCACGGAGTTGGGAAAGATGTTACTCAACCACGTCTTGTGGAATCTTTATCCTTTTGCAGCATTGATTTTGTAGCGTGTGGAGAGTTTCACAGTTGCGCTGTGACGATGGCTGGTGAACTTTATACATGGGGAGATGGGACACATAATGCTGGCCTCTTGGGTCATGGAACTGATATCAGTCACTGGATACCAAAGAGAATTTCAGGTCCTCTTGAGGGACTTCAGGTTTCAATGGTTACTTGTGGTCCATGGCATACTGCCTTGATAACATCAACTGGACAACTCTTTACATTTGGGGATGGAACCTTTGGTGTTTTAGGCCATGGTAATCGGGAAAACGTCTCGTACCCTAGGGAGGTTGACTCTCTTTCAGGGTTGAGGACTATTGCCGTTGCTTGTGGAGTGTGGCATACTGCTGCTGTGGTTGAAGTTATTGCAACACAGTCTAGTGCCAGTGTTTCATCTGGAAAATTATTCACATGGGGTGATGGTGATAAAAACCGTCTTGGACATGGTGACAAAGAACCTCGACTGAAACCTACCTGTGTACCTGCACTTATAGATTACAATTTTCACAAAATTGCCTGTGGACATAGTTTGACTGTGGGCCTGACTACATCCGGGCATGTTTTCACGATGGGAAGTACAGTCTATGGTCAGCTTGGAAATCCTCATTCTGATGGAAAGCTACCTTGCTTGGTAGAATACAAGCTTGCTGGTGAATCTATTGAAGAAATTGCTTGTGGTGCATATCACGTGACTGTCTTAACATCCAAAAATGAGGTCTACACGTGGGGAAAAGGAGCCAATGGGAGGTTGGGCCACGGAGATATAGAAGACCGGAAAACGCCAACACTAGTTGAAGCTTTAAA
>CAIGRH010039617.1:0-23713 GCA_903798295.1 Fraxinus nigra | reverse complement strand
CAGTGACCAAATAGACAATTCACTTTGTCTTTCTCCCACCCCTAAAGAGACCATATTGTTAAGAAATCGAATTAAATAATTAATTTTCAGAAATTCGAGACCAAGTGGTCCTATCATCTATGCAATGGGATATGCTGCAGAATCTTTTATCTCAGTGCGCATGCCAAAATGGAGACATAGCCTTGGTTTGACAAATTTATAAAAAGAATAGACGTGAGTTTGACGAAATGTGTAAATAATAATGAATAGATATAAATGTATGACTGAAATTAACGTAACTTTTATTGAATTCAAATCATTTATCATTGTAATCAAGGGTAGGCATATATGATTCAAATTTTTTTCTAAGTGCACATGTTTGTACTCCATTAAAAATAAATTTCGAGAAAAAATATATTTTAAAATATTAATTTTTTAAAAAATATATGGTTAAAAATTAAGAAAATATATTAATTTATGTATAATATTATTTTATTAAAAATGTGCGATTAAAAATAAAAAAATGGAAAATACATTTTTTAAAGAAAATTGAGGCCAGACAAATTTGTGATGACATTGTGAAAGATTGAGATTTCTATGTCCCACCAGTTCCCACTTTTCGTGGCACGCGTTTGACTAGTGGAGCAGCACTTTGAAAAATCACAAAATGGTCCAACAAATCATTTTCAATTTTCAAAAATACTGATAATATATTTACTTATCTATTTTCAAAAATAAATTTTCAAAAACGAGTTTAAAACTTATAAAGAAGAGGAAAACGCTAAAAAAATTCATTTTGATTGTTTTTTAGTTAAATTCAAACAAAAACTTCAAAATGAGGAAAATGGCTAGATTTTGCCAATAGCAAGTTAGCTTAGTTGGGAGAGTCATGAATTTTCTGAAAGCCGCGAGTTTGATTTCATTTTACTGCAATTCAATCCAAACGAATTTTCTTTCTATATGCACAATACAAAAATTTTCAAATAAATTGGTAGGTGGTTGAGATTTAAACTCGGGTTTCAATTTTTCAAAATGAGAAAGTAAACACATTTTTTATTTTTTATTTTTGAAAACAATTTTTCAAAATGACAAAAAGAACGTGTTTTCAGCAATATCAAAATGAACACTCAAAACACAAAATCCAAAATGAATTCAAAATTAAAAATTGAAATACGAAGAGAATAAACCATTAGCTTCCCAAAATGATTGATGATTTAGGCCGTGTTGTGCGTCATTTTTTTCAGGAAAATTAGACCGTGTTTGAACTCTATTTTTTTTAGGAAAAAATAAACTTTGAAATAATTTTTTGGAGAATGTACGATTTCAAAATATAATTTTTTTAATTTACGTGTAAAATTATTTTATGGAGAAACGTGTGGTTGAAAATAAATTTTGAAAAAAAAATAGTCTTGAAAAAAAAAAATTTGAGCTCAAACATAGGCTAAGCAATAGAGATACAGCGGATAAATAACAGCAATAAACCAAGAATGTATAGTTCAAAATGAGTATACCCCCACTTGTTCTTGAAAAATGAAATTTACTGAAAACGATAGATATGGCAACTAGGTAGTAGTGCGTTTAGAATTCTTTGGAAGGTCTGCATTTTGCTAATTTTTTATTTCTTTAAAATTTTAAATACAATTTGCCCTTGTTTGAATCCTATTTTGAGAGAAAAATACATTTTTAAATAGTAATTTTTTGAGAATGTATAGTTAAAAATGAAGATTTTTTTTTTTCAATTGACGTGTAATATTATTTATTGAAAAATGTATGATTGCAAATGAGTTTTTTAAATTTTTTTTTTTTGATAAAATGGGCTCAAACAAGGGCGTTAGAAAACATAAAACAAAATAAATCATTATATTTGCTAGGGAACGGAGGTGGAACATTTTTGTCAAAGTACAAACGTACTCATTTGTAAATTTATTGGTTTGTTTTCAAGATACGACATCGCCTGCTAAAGTAAATATATATTCACTCGTAACTTTACTTTCGTTAGTATCTAAAATTCAATTAGCATCATCATATCCTTCAAGTACAACAAGAAATTTGGTATAATATATCTCCCAATTTAGAGTGTATCTGAAATATCTCAAAACTCGAATAAGTGTCTCTCAATGTTCACTATTAGAATTACTAGTATACATGAGAAGTCTATCGATTGCATATGCTATATCTGATCTTGTACAATTCATGAGATACACGAAACTTTTAATCAATAGCATATTCTAAAACAGAAACACTAGGAGCAAATGTTTTCTCAAATGACGACTTGCGTCATAAGGTATTTTAGTAGAAATACTATTATATTGATTAAACTTCTTAATTACTTTTTCCATGTAATGAGATTGAGTTAATGTAATTCCTTAGAAATGTTTTACTATTTCAATTTCTAGAATAATTTCAGCAAAACCCAAATCTTTTATATTAAAACGTTTTTCAAGAAATAGTCTGATCTTTTTTATTACATCTAAACTAGTTCACATCATCAATATATAAACAAATAATCATACCACACTTGGTTTCAAATTTGTTATATATGCATTTATCAACTTCATTTATTACAGTCACTAGATGTAAAAATTTATCAAATTTGTATGCCATTAATTAGGAGCTTATTTAAAGTCGTAAAGGAGATTTTCTAATTCTACATACTTTACTTCTACAATAAATCCCTTAGGCTGGTTCATGTAAATCTCATCTTCTAAGTCTCCATTTAAAATACAATTTTAAAATTTATTTGATGAATAATAAGATCACACAAATAAACAATTGCAATTAACATCCCAATAGAGGTAATCCTAATCACATGTGAATAAGTATCAAATAAGTTGACTCTTTTTTTTCAATCATATATTCCTCATCACATCAATAATAAAAATGCATTCTTACTTCCAAAATGTGCATCAAACGGGCTTTTAGTTACAAGTCTTGCTTTGGACTTATCAATTAAACCACTGGACTTGAGTTTTTCTTAAACAACCATTTACACTCAATTGTCTTGCATCCTTGAGGTAAGTCTACTAACCCCCCAAGTATTATTGGACGAAATAGAATCATAGTCATTATATATAGCTTCCTTTCAAAAGATAAAATACAGTAAAGACATAGCTTTGCTAAAAGTACTAGGATCATCCTCTACTAAGCAGGTCAAAAAATCAAGACCAAAAGAAGAGATAGTTCTTGGTGTTTTGCTTCTCCTAATTTCAACTTCTTCTAGTTCATCAAACTCCTCTCTAACTCTAGAAGGTACATCGACATAACTAGTTGGTTCTTCAAATTTTTTCTTTAAAAGGAAATTGGTTTACAAAAAAGTTAGTATATCTAGTTTCAAGAAAATGTGTTTTTTTCAATGAAATTAATTTTTGAGAGTGACTAAAAATCTATAGGCATTGCTATGAATAGCATAGCCTACATAAATACAATCCACAGTTTTAAGAACAAAATTTGTTCTCTTAGGGGTGGAATTCAAACTTTAGCTAAACACCCAAACACTTTAAGACATTCCACTCTTCCACATTTCATAAAGGAAATTATCATTTTTTTTTTTTTGCTAGGGATTCTATTAAAAATATAACAAGTAGTAAGAAGGGCTTCCCCCTACATGTTAAAAGGTAATTTAGAAAGGTATAGCACCAAAATGACTATATCCTTAAGAATTCTATTTTTTCTTTAGCTACTCCAATTGATTGGTGAGTATAAGGGAGAGTAACCACATGAATAATAACATTATCACCACAAAATTTTTCAAACTTACCCGTATGTTCTTCTCCCTTATCAGATTTAAAAAAAAAAAAATTAATAGTCATTTCTAGCTGATTTTCAACTTCAATTTTTATATATAAAAAAATTACATTTTTGCCCTTAAGAAAATAAATATAACAGTATCAAGGATAATTATACATGAAAGTAATGAAATATTTATTTTGCCTGAGTAACATATCCTTTTAAATCAATATATCAGAATGTATTAGATTTAAAGCTGAAGTAATTATAGCATCATCAGCTATAAAAAATGATTTTCTAGCATAGGCTCTGTTTGAGCTTTTTTCTTTTCTTTTCTTTTTTGTTGTAAAAAATGAGTTTTATAATAGTAATTTTTTTGGAGAATGCGTGATTCAAAAGTACGAATTTTTTTTTGAATTTATGTACAAAATTATTTTATTGAAGAATGTATAATAGAAAATGAATTTGAAAAAAAAATGCATCTTTAGAAAATTGGGCGCAAATAGGGTCTTAGATTCAATACATTTTTCACATTATATATTTGGAAAAATATTGTTCTTAAGAGTGTTTTTCCAAACTAATTAATTTTTTTACAAAAAGTTATATTAACATGTGGAAATCTAGTACATATCATAAGAATCATGCAAATAAACAAGAGAAGTATATGTTTTTTTTATTATTAATTAGAGAAACATTAGATTTAAATGGACTCTCATCCATATCTTTTCCTAACAAAAGAACCACCTTTCAACAGTATACCTTTACCACTCTAAAATACAATCTTAAACTTCTTTTTGACAAAAATATATTCAGATACTAGTATTTTCAAAACATCAGACAACATAAAGGACATCTTTCAAACTAAGGACATTTTCAAAAGTAAACCGAAGTGTCACAGTTCAATTTCCTCAACATTGGACGAAGAAGCATTCCCATGAACAAACACTCTCTTCCACTAACAAGAATGAATGAAGAAATTGCAACTCTTGCAACAAATATTCTTAGTAGCTCTAAAAATCTACCCACCAATTGCTTATTTGATTAATTTTTTATCGGCATCACAGAAACGTTCCCATCTTTTACTACATAAACCTGATTTTTTACAGTTTTCCCTTTTCTATGTCTGCAATTCTTTGCAAAAGTGTTGTGTAGTTTACCACAAACAAAATAATCATCAACATTTTTTTTTAAATTGGATCTTAGACTGATTGTTCTTTCCCACAAATTTCTTTACTTTGTATGTCCTTAAAGTTTTGACACTTTAAAAAATTCTCAACAAAATTCTTAGTAACAAAATTTCCTTCAATAAGATTAGCTTTGGTACCGTTCTGACATCCTATTGTCTATCGAAATTCTAATTTTAACGATTAGATCCTCTACAAACATCCCTTTTCTTTTATGTTTCAAAATGTTCGTATACTATTTTCAAGTAGGTGACAATTTTTCAAAAAGAACGGATAATTGAAAATCCTCACAGATTTTAATTTCTTTAGCAAAATTTCATGAATAATAATCTGTAATCCTCATTTTGACCAACTAGTCATATCATCCATTTTAAAATCCAAAACTTTTCTTACTACAATTTCTTCGTTCCAGCATCTTCATAGCACTCAACCAAGTCTTCTATTTTTTTTTATCAATGGGTTTATCATTGTTGGATTTTTGATACCTAATAAATCTCGGGCGATGATGTAAGTTATTATTTATTTAGTCTGCATCGACCAAATGACTGAAGTTGTATATTGACACCACAATTGTTTAAACCAATCCTATAATCTATTTGAGCCATTTGAAGTAGCCTAATTTAATTAGTGCTATTCATGGCCCGAACCATAACCTTTGGATGACTTTTTTGTTGACACTTATATGCTATCTATTGGGCCTTACTATTTCCTAACCTAAAGCCCACATTTCTCCCTTATATATGCTGCCCATTATTGTTGCAACTAGTGTGTGAAATTGGTTTGTTTATTGGCCCTTTGGTTGAGAAAAACGGCGTCTTTTTCTTGTTTTTTTGGCTTCGTGCTTACTAGTCCAGTGCTCTGTTTCTTCTCCTTTCTTTGGACTTTGTGGCTGATCTTGAGACAATAATAAACTTTCACACTTTGACAAAAATAAACTTTCACCATTTGCCCTTTGTGGGCAACTAGAGAGCAACCGGGTTGTGCGATTGGTTTGCTGTTTTGGGTTGAAGATTGTGGTGTTGATTCAATAGACCGAGGCCGATTATTTGACGATTGAAGACTCACCTCCAACAATCAACAATAACAACAATATATTTTTCAAATTCAACAACATCAACCACTTTAAGAGTCGTCAAATAAAATTATAACTTCCTTACCATTTCTTATATTTTTTCACATCAAATTACTCAGAAATTGAATTATCCACCTCATAGGTAGCAACTAATTTTTAAGAATCTCATTTAGATGGCAAGGAAAAAATTAGTCAAAAATACTACTGCAGGATAATAAAATGCAAAAGAATAAAATTTAATCTTACAATCGAGATTTGTTACAACACGATGTATTAAAGTGAAATTGTCAATCAGTAAAGAATAAACTCAAGTCCACTAGAAACTGCACAAAAATAAGCAAAATATCGAGTTACAGTGCATGCCCACAAAACAGTAGAAAATCACACAATCCTTCAACAATACTCATGAACTCACACAAGAGTTCATCACTCTAGTCTCCTATCTCACAAAAATTCACACAAGAAAAATGGAGATCAATTTATAGAGAGAAAATGTAAAGAAGAAGAAAGCTGCTGCGTAATGAAAAGTCTACAACTTAATTACAAAAAGGCCCTCAAAGTAATTGATTTTCACCATTGTAGATTCTTCCTTTGTTAGATCCGGATATGGGCCAGATAAACAAAACATGATTTGGGCCTCCATAAAAAATCAGCAAACCATTTTCAACACACAATTCAGAATCCTTTAAGATAGGCGCTTCTAAATGAATCTAAAATCCAGCAATTCAATTTCACAATTTTCAGTGAGATGAGGTTATCAACTTTTGGGCTCACACACAGTCTAATGTTTAGTAATAAAGTTATTTGCAGTCAAGATATAAAGAACAAATTTGTGAACAAGTGTGTGTCTATCAAGAAATATCACTATAATGGGACAAAACAATTACCACTGCTGAAAATTAAAACTGCAAAAGTGCTATGAACACCAAAGAAGCCTGCAAGGATATGTAGCTACGTGAAATTTATAGTATACACAACAAAAGAATGCACACATGGTGATTGAAATACAAAATTAAAGTAATTACTGAAGTTCAGCTCAAATTGCCTCGATCTCGATTCCCTGATAAAGAAAATCCAGCGGAAGCTAACTCAAAACAGATGGCACCATTGACCTGTGAAACATTTCCCTTGAATACACTACAGTACACCTCAAAAAAAATGAAAATATCCTTGGATGGTGATATGAAACAAGAAAGAAACAGTATATACCCACGAATTAAAAGGAAGCAGCAGCATTCAATCTTCAACGTGTGATCTAGAATATGAAATATTACAATTTACAGCTAAAAAAACAGGAGATAAAAAAGATGCCGACCATTTGTCTGCTTGGCTAGTCAAACATGGGACTATCATAGATTATAAGGAATAGACCAAGCATATTTTTACTTGGGGGTACTTTTAAGTTTGGCCTAATCAACAAGTTCATTTGTCACTTTGACCTTTCAACTATACAATATTTTCACATTGACCTATTAGAGGTTAAAAGACCAAAATGTTTTGAAATAAGTTATACAATTACAAAATATTGTTTTATTTAAAAGACTATTTTATCCTTTTAGTTAACAATTGAANTAAAAGGAAGCAGCAGCATTCAATCTTCAACGTGTGATCTAGAATATGAAATATTACAATTTACAGCTAAAAAAACAGGAGATAAAAAAGATGCCGACCATTTGTCTGCTTGGCTAGTCAAACATGGGACTATCATAGATTATAAGGAATAGACCAAGCATATTTTTACTTGGGGGTACTTTTAAGTTTGGCCTAATCAACAAGTTCATTTGTCACTTTGACCTTTCAACTATACAATATTTTCACATTGACCTATTAGAGGTTAAAAGACCAAAATGTTTTGAAATAAGTTATACAATTACAAAATATTGTTTTATTTAAAAGACTATTTTATCCTTTTAGTTAACAATTGAAAATCAAATACTTCCCATTTAAAACTTTAGAATCACTTCAACTTTTTTTATCTGTCTTTTTCAATACAGATAACAACTCTCTCAACTTTCATTTGCTTCAACATCAAAATCTCTGAAATTTGTTAAACGCTAAAGAGTGGAATATTTTTTAATATCAATCACTTCGAATCGGTAAGTATATTTACGTATGTTTTATTTCGTTTTCGTTAAACTTTTATACGTTTTAATCGATAAAAACAACTAGAATTTTTTTTTTTACATTTAACAGCTAGAAAAATTTATCGTTTAAATAAACAGTCGACTGTGTCGAGTGTTTAACAGCCGGCCGTTTTCAGGCTGTTCACTGTTTTTTTTTTAAATTCTCGATGCCCCAGTTGAGCCGAATGACTGTGTATTTTTCTTAAAATAAAAAAAAATTGTTTCGTCTTGCAGATATGATTGTAATAACAATTTGTTTATTTGATGACTTTGAATTGGATGAGAAAGATCAATGTGTATAGAGATAGACAAGTGATAAGCGTAGTGATATTCCAATTTCCATAACGGAGAGTACAACATATGCAGGAATGTACCATAATTTACAAAACAAACTGATTGTCGATCCCTCTCAGTAAGATATGGAACTGAAATTTCGATTCAATAATGATTTGTTTATTCCGATTCCACCTATGAAGTTACTTATAATGAAGAAGTGAATTATCTATTTGAATTGAACAAAATATATACGACTACTCTTTTGGTGAGTTTAGTGAGGAATGATGTCGTCGAATGTGAACACGAAAATTCGGTTAGAGGGGATCACGATGCCATGATTTTCGGGACAATGGAGATAGCTCGTGAGAATGATATGGTTATTCCCGAGCTAGTTGTTCGTCATCGTGATTTCACTATTACACACAGAACTCCATCGATAATTCACGACAACGAGAACGACAATGAATTTACAAATGAAGATTTGATTGCTTTATCCTGTCGGAGACATGAATGAGATGGAAGTGCGGGGTGAGAACGAGTGGACCGTCATCTAATTTTCCGCGTGTGGTTCTCGATGATATGAGGGTTTGTATGTCGAGCAATTGTTTAAAACAAAGAAAGATTTGCAGGAAGCTGCGCATCGATTTCAAATTCTTTATATATATATATTCAAACAAAAGAAAATTATTAAAATTAAATAAAGAATATAAATATTATTTAATTAATTTTGAAAATTAAAAATTTTTAAATTAAAAAATTAAAAGGAAAAAAAAAGAATTTGCTAATTCGTTAAAAAGGAATATTTCATTTTAGTAATTATCAATTTCAAATTAAATAAAGAATATAAATATTATTTAATTAAATTTGTAAAAATTAAAATTTGTTTACAATGAATATTTAGTTAAAAAAATTTAAATTAAAAATTAAAAGAAAAAAAAAAGAATTTGATAATTCGTTAAAAAATAATATTTCATTTTAGTAATTATCAACTTCAAATTCTTTATTTAATTATATATATAAACAATTCAAACAAAAGGAAATAATCAAAATTTAATAAAGAATATAAATATTATTTAATTAAATTAACCAAAGAAATTAACTACAAAAAAATTAAATAAAGAAAAAAAAATTATTTATTATTGAAAAATTAAATTATTAAAAAAAGTTTAAAGAAAAAGGGTTGGGCCAACTATTATAGTTGGCCCATTAATCGTCACGAATTGACTGTTAAATAGCCAGCCGCTAACAGTATTTTTGACTTATTGTTTGTAAATGTTATGATTTAACCTTTTTTTTTTCTTCGTATTAATGAGTCAAACACCCATGTAGAAATATGTTCAAACCCACGTGCCATTTCCCCCTGTTTCCTCTATTACTTTTACTTCAAACTTCAGTACATATTGCTAGCAATTCGTTATGGAGAAAGTAACAGTAAAATTCAAAATCTCAAAGCCCAGAAAGGCTTATAGCAATTCGTTATGGAGAAAGTAACAGTAAAATTCAAAATCTCAAAGCCCAGAAAGGCTTATTTTATTCAAGTACAAAGCACCAGTAAGACGAGCTCATAGGAGAACTTCAATTCTCTCTCAAAAGCATAAACAAAAGACTCGAGATCCTCATGCCTACTACCTAGACACCATCAAGGAGCAAAACTGGAAAAATGGATGCTCTAAATAACATAATCAGACCAATCAATATGAGAAGTATGGTCCATTGTCAAGCCAGGCAATTTATCTAGCTTGATGAGATTCTCCTTCCCTCCAATCAATTTAGCAGGGTTCCCTACAGCAGTAGTTCTAGCAGGCACCTGCTTTAGCACTACGGACCCTGCACCAATCTTAGCCCCATCTTCAATTCTAACATTGCCCAAAACACAGGTACCTGCCCCTATCAATACCCCGTCGCCAATTTTTGGGTGCCGATCCCCAGATACTTTACCAGTGCCACCCAATGTCACATTATGCAAAATTGAAACATTATTCCCAATTATTGATGTTTCTCCAATAACAACTCCAGTAGCATGATCAAGTAAAATTCCCCTACCGATTTTTGCCCCGGGATGAATATCCACAGCGAAAGCTTCAGAAACCCTGTTTTGTATCAACAGAGCCAGGGTTTTTCTCCCCATTAACCATAACTTATGTGCTACCCTATGAGCCTGGCAAGCTAAATATCCTTTGAAATTCAAGAAACAGTGTACATAACTAATACAGGCAGGGTCCCTCTCCTTAACTGCCCTTAAATCATCTTTTACAGCTCTCATAATATCTTGATCCTCTGTGAGCAACCCTAGGAAAAGATCAAATAGAGTACCACTGGGCAGGCTAGAATTGCTCAATTTCATGGCCAGATGATTAGCCAAAGCACTTTCCATAGAATCATGCAATAAAATTGAACTGAAATAATAATTCGACAATATGGGTTCTTCATCAATATCTGACCTGGCCTCATCCTTCATCACCTGCCACAAATTATCCACATCTTCTTCATGATTAACATTACCACCATCCAAAATTTTGGGTGCACAGGTGTGGAGGATATTCGACTTTTTCTCTGAAATAGGGACACACGAAACAATGTCAGCAGAATTGGGTCTACAATATTTAACATAATTTTGAAACAAATGATCATCAACTTGGGTTCTGTTTGGTTTGGTATGAGGAGGGTTTTCTCTTCTTGAAGAGTGTACACATGTTGCCATAGCGAAAATGAATAACTTGACGGGCTTGAAAATGGGTCGTATAAATGGTGATCCAAGAAAATTTGCACACACAGAAATGTGAGGCTCAAGAAAATGTGGACCGATGCATAGGGAGTTATATAGGGAGGGAGATGTGGATATCGACAAAGCCAGAACGTTCATTGGAAATAGATACTTTTTCTTGGAAAAATCGAACTTTTTTTTAGATTAACTCTATATAAAAATGGGGAGAATCAAGTGTACCGAGAGGATGACGAGGGTTATTGAGGACGCGTGTGGCGGCAGTATTTAAGAGGGTCCACCACAACCTCGCGCAGCCACAACATAGGAAACTTACCCATAGGTTGTTCGGTGGAAATTAAATATGAATTTTTAGTAGATTGTGATAGAAATTTTTGAAATGTGTGGTTGAAAAGTTGTGAAATTCATGAAAAATATGATTAATATAGATAAATATGGCCACAATATAAGACCCCTCTGCTTGTCCACCATAATCTTGGGTTTGACACTTGGAACCGACGTAATTTGATTGCAGTATCGAATTCGAATTCCTATTTTTTCTGTTTTTCAAAGAAAAAGATAAGAAAGCTGATAAAGGAGGTGGGTCATGTAACTGCAAGTCAAGTCAAACTTCTACTTTGCCTTCATTTTTTTCATTATATTAAAATAAAATATTAATATATATATCATCGTTGATATTCGGGCAAACTTGTACGCACCTCTATTAATTCCACGAGACCCTGAAGTTTGCAATCTAGTACTCACTTTAATGGCCTTGAGGGGACTTAAATTGGTGACCATTGAGAAGCAAACTCAAGCCCCGACACATATTCTTTCAAAACTTATTTTCGATCACACATTTTTCAATAAAATAATATTTTTTATTACATCAATAATTTTTCCTTACTTCTTAATCACATATTTCTCATCATATCACTATTTAAAATACATTATTTTCTCAATAATATCTATCAAACTTTGTACGTGTTTGAGACACATTATTTTGAAAGAATGTATTCTGGAATAGTAGATTGATGGAGAATGTGTGGTTGAAAAAGAAGGAAAAATTACTGATGTGATAGAAAATATTATTTTATTGAAAAATGTATTGTTGAAAATGAGNTCATATCACTATTTAAAATACATTATTTTCTCAATAATATCTATCAAACTTTGTACGTGTTTGAGACACATTATTTTGAAAGAATGTATTTTGAAATAATAGATTGATGGAGAATGTGTGGTTAAAAAAGAAGGAAAAATTATTGATGTGATAGAAAATATTATTTTATTGAAAAATGTGTGGTTAAAAATGAGTAGAAGAATGAAAACGAAAATTTTAATGTGTACCAAACAAGGGCTTATTATTCATTATTATTAACACATTTTCGTGCTATATAATAATTTCACGCAAAAGAAGCAAAAATAACCATTAAAATCAAATTTCAATTGAGTCAAATAAACATCAAATTAACCAACTGCTTGAGCTCCATTATAATTAATTTTGAAAAAAAAAAATGTATTTTATAATAGTAATTTCTTGAAGAAAGCATGGTTAAAAAATCTAAATTTATATGTAATAAAAAATTTTAAATTTATATGTAATATAATTTATTAGAAAATATGTAATTGAAAAGAAGAGATAAAAATTACATTTTAAAATTAACGAAGCCCAAACAGAGCTAAATAATGAAAAAACCTAAGCTATCGTACTACAATTAAAAGCTCACTAATAAACACTTACTTATAATTGTAACTTCGAATGGGAAGATAACGAGTCTATTTTCAAAGACAATAAATTACTTAAAAGTATATTCAAAAGATTCTTTAAAGGTGTATTTGAGCCACATTATTTTGGAAGAATGTATTCTGGAATAGTAGATTGACAAAGAATGTGTGGTTGAAAAAGAAAAAAAGTTATTGATATGATATAAAATATAGAAGCCGACCTTAATTATTCAATTAAAATAATCTTAAGTAAATTAAGAGAAAAAGAATAATAATGAGAATTTGTTGTTATTCGTCGTCGGAGAGGGAGTGACGAATGCGGTGACGGTTTGTCAATCTTTTTTCTTTTATTTTTCCCACTGGGCTTTGACTTGACTAGTCGCTTGCATACGGACCACCTTCCAAATTATTGCTACGGCTGCTCTCCCACTATCATAATTATTGCTTTCTTTAAAAAAAAAAAAAAAGATATTTGAAATTGAATAGACCATTTGAGTTTGTCATCTATCCAATTATATTTATTAATATAGAAAGTTGAATCCAAGGAGGAGACGTAATATCTGATTAAAGGGGGATGAATTGATATTTTAAATAAATAAGCGCGAATATGAAAGCGATAAGTAAAATGAAAAAAAAAAAAGATACAAACAATATTATTGTGAAGTTTGATTTAAAGTAATGATCAACGTCCTCCGTTACCAAACTTCCAGACACGAGCAATGTCTTTTTATTATATTGATTGACTTATGGTGTAATCCAATCATTTACAACGCGTTCGATGAGTTACAAATAAGGAGCATCGATCTTTATACGATACTGAGTTTTATGAGACCTCAATATGACCCACACTATTGAACTTTAAGTGATATCAATATGACCTATATGATGACTTATAATAAGGAGCACTGATCCTTATACTATTTAGTTTTTATGGGATCTCAAAACGACCCACAAATTTAGAGTAAATGATTTTACAATGAAAACTCTCTCTTAATAGATGATACAAATGAATTAAGTACTAAAATATGCTAATACTTCAATAAATATTATATATTTTTTAATGAATGATTGTAATAAATTAAGTACCAAGAAAAAGATAAGAAGTTTTGATGAATATGACGATTTTACAAGTTTGATTCAATCAATCAAAATTCTCAATATGAAAAAAATAGAAGAAATATATGCAATATAAGTTTAAAAATCCTCTTCAAAATATGTCTCTTTTTTATGACTATAGAAATAAGTTAGGTACAAAAGAGATATAAAAAACTTTGATGAATATGATGATTACGAGTTTGAATCAATCAATTTTTTTATATATGAAGAAATAAATGAAATAAATGCAAATATAAACTTAAAGAAATCTCTCAAAAAATATCTCGCTTTGATACTCTTGAAGAATATTATAATGAACGCAAGAAGTAGAAATTTTTATAGAGTTCAAAATGTCAAAAAATATGTGAGTTCAGATGACTTGTCCGGTTGACCGCCTTTTGTCCGAATGACCAATATAACCTTTTGTACAGTAAAAATGAGAGGCCAGAACGGTTGAATTTTGTATCGTTGAAAACTTTCGATCGATCACCTCTTTTAGCCGGTCGACCGCTTCTTCCGGCTGGTTAATCGCCCGACAACTTCGTTTTTTTTATGTTTTGACCCTGTTAGTTTTGATTATAAGGTTTTAAAATGCATGGCTTTTGGAAAGTATTTTTAACCAACTTTTCCAGATAAAAGATATTTTCAAGTCCAAATATCATTTTTAAAAGTCATTTTTATATTTGATTAAATCATTGCATTATAATGACTTTTAATGAACAAAATTATTTTTTATGTATTGAATGATTTTAAGCTTAACCATTCATTACCAAATATCAAAGTATTAGTACTTTTACACTTTATCTAAGAAATCAAGTCCTTGATCTTACTTTGAAATTTGGCTCTTAAGTTTTTAAATGTATGTCTTCGATCTTGACCACATTCATGAGTAGTATCATTCATAAACAGTCTTACAGATTATTGGTGACGTCGCATTAGTTAATTTGACATCTAAATTCTGCATTTAAGATGACAAATCAATTTAAGATATCAAAATTATAAAAATTATATATATTTTTTATTTTCTTTTGTTGTTCTTGAAATTGAGATTATATGGTCGATCATATTATTAGTTTTTTTCCTAAGAGGTATTCAGTAGAAATTGTCATGTTTATTACCTTGTGTAGCTTTTATGTTAATTGATCGTGTTCTCTATCACTTGCTCAAGAATGTGAATTTTCCCCTTTTATGGTTTGCTGAAATTGAGATTATTTACGCATTTTTTGTTATCCATCATTTACTGAAGTGATATTCACATATAAATTATAAACGGTTCCATGTTAACTCATTGTATTTTTATATTTTCCTTTTGCCCTTTTTCTGAAGGTTCATTCGTGAAAATTGAGACAAATTAGCATTAATCACTTAAAAATTATAACCGGTTCCCTGTTAACTGATAGTTTGTTGAAAACGGTCTCTTAATAGATGATACAAATGAATTATAATTATTAAAAGAGGCTAACAATTCAATGAATAGTAATAAATAATAGTTCAAGTGTTAAATTCAATGAATAGTAATAAATAATAGCTCAAGTGTTAAATGAAAAACTTCGATGTATATGATAATTAGAAATTTGATTAAATCAATAAAAAATTTTCAATGAGAAGATGAAGAAATAAATGCAATGTAAGTTAAAAAATCTTCTCAAAATATCTCTTTTAATAAATGATTGTAATAAATTAAGTATTACGAAGTGCGGGTAAATGTGTGGCGAGACGGGTTGTGAAGCGTAATGAATACGAAGTGCGGGCTTTTGCATTCGCCGTGAATGGCGGATGAGTTCGGCTCTTCTACTAGGCGGGGGCAATATCGTTTCAGTTCGGAGTAATGGTATCAGTTCGTCCGTCGCGAATTCGGTTCATTTGCCACGTGACACACAAAATCAGTTCGGGTAACACGCGACTGACGATCTGGATGGACAATGTAAGGGGACTCTGAAGGTATGTAACAACAGTCCCTCAAGTCCGTGTATGGAAATTTATATAATGCAAGGACTTTTTGTTGTGGCTGTACCATTTCATATTTTTGAGGTGCTTGTGTTGTAAGAGAGACGAAAGGTGTGCAAAAACTACGTTCGAAGAAATTGTTGCAAGGCGAAGTCCTAGCTGGAGGACGAAGTGATGGTTTTTGGCAACTTTGAGGAAAGTTGCAAAGCGAAGTCCTAGCTGGAGGACTAAGTGATGAATGTTGGAAACTTTGAGGAAAGTTACAAAGCGAATTCCTAGCTGGAGGACAAAGTGGTGGATGTTGGCAACTTTGAGGAAAGTTACAAAGCGAAGTCCTAGCTGGAGGACGAAGTGGTGGATGTTGGCAACTTTTGAGGAAATTTGCAAAGCGAAGTCCTAGCTGATTAGACAACCTAGGGCTACGTGCCAATGATTTGAAAGCTCTCGCGTCATCCCAAGGCAATCATAAGGGTGTTGCTTGCTTCCAAGGCACGCATCCATGACTATAAATAGTAATCATGGCGACAACTGTATAGGCTCAAGGTGACGCCTTTGGGTCAGTACGTGAAATAACCACTCCATCAGGACCATTGTCTTGCGTGACTCTTAGTTTCAACGGTGATGATGAACTATTGATTTGGATGGCCTAGATGTGATTTGTGATGGTCGATGGCTGGGGTGAATTGGCAACACCTATATTAGGCCCAAACCTTTCATTTTGTTACTTTACTTTGTGAAAATCTCTTTAACTCTTGCATTCTCCGTTTCCTTTATTTCTTGTTCTTTCTCTGCGACCAAGACCTTGAAACTCCGGCTCTAATTCCTTTTTTGACACATTAGATAGCTTTCAAAATTGAAATGGCCACTAAGAGATTTGAAAACGCATCTATGAGTGAGGATGGGCAAAGTGTGGGGAATTCGGGTATGACCGAGCCAATCGCCCTGTCTTCAGACGAAATAGGTAGGGCCATCAGGTCAGGGGAAAACATTTGGAGGTTGCCCACTCCTCTATAGATACTTCCATTAAATGGGGGCTTCTGAATATGCCTTAACCATCACTTTAGAAAAAACTTCCAAGTATAGAAAGGTCTTTAGGATTCCTAGCAGTATAGAAATGATCATTCCCAGCCCTAATGAAAGGGCCTGTTATCCCAGGTCGGGCTGTGTGGCCATAAGTGAAAACCCGCTAAAAGCGGGTCTTAGGCTATCCTTCTATCCTTTCTTTAGGTTAGTCCTTTGCTCTTATGGACTGGCCCTGACCTAACTCCATCCAATCTCTTGGGTGCAGATGGTTGGGTTGTGGATGTTGTGGCGCTGGGCCAACATGGGCGTAGACATGCCCTTTAGCGTATTCTACTTCATTTACTTCCCAAAGAGTGTGGATGAGGATGAGAAATGTAAGAGGTGGTACTATATAACTCCATGGGGATCCTACTCCCCATTCGTGGTGGGTTTGCCTTCTTCGACTAAGAAATGTATGAAATCTTGGTTTTGGGTGTCGGGGAGATGGGACACCATGGAAGGTGACCCCATGGCTCCTCTTACAGTTCCAACAACTTATTCCTTTGTCAATAAATTCTTTCGCCTATCCATTTGACATTTTAGTGTGAGTTCTTAGATTTCTGTCGAGGAGTGGGATATAATCAGCCACATCTATCAGCAGCCACTTAAGGACCAAAGTATCAATGAGCTAATTGATTAGGACATAGACTTCGTTCAACATGGACTGATGGCCTCTCAAGGCGAGTCACTCTTTCAAGTTTCACTCAATGTTTTGCTTGGCGATTTTAACTCTTTTCTCTTCATGTAGACGATTACTTGAAGAAGAAAATACTCAGGCGGGATTTCACTACGAATCGTCGTAGTGTGGCCGAGGCGAGGGCCCTTAAGACCAGTTCATCCACCTATAAGAGGCAGGCAGAGAAATAGAGTTTATTAAGTAAGAACCAACAGCCTCCCGAAGAGGATGAAGTAGAGAAAAACGTCTCACTCGATAAAAGGAAAAGACGTGTCCCAACGGGGGCTTCTTTTTCTTCGGCCACAGTGGCCAAGACTCCACCTCCCCCGTTTCCATTGAGGTGACTATTGCAGCCCCCCTGAAAGTCCAAAGGCTGTTGTGCCTATTACTGCTATCCAGGATAGAGAGCTAGCTTGAAAGAGATTGAAAAAATACGCCAACCCTCCACATCGTGATAAAGTAACTGACTTTCTGAGGAGCAAGGATGATGAGCTCTCCGAGGTAGTTTTGGAAATGTTGCCTCTAGAAACTGCCTCTACCACCCGAGTTCACAATAAGTATTGGATCGAGGACTGACAAGATCACATTACTTCATGCGAGGTAGAGGACCTCTTAGCCGCCAATAAGGCCGCGTGGCCAGAGCTCTAAGTATTGGTGTGGCGGCTAAAGACTTAGTCTCGAGCCTTCGCAAGAAAAAATAAGGAGTTGGGACAAAAGGATCAATGCCTCAGGCAAGTAGGAGGAAGAGGTCAGAAAGGCGAGGGCTGAGACAGAGGAGTTTGAGGTGAAGAGGACTGCAACGGAAGTGAAGTTGGACTCTGCTGAGATTTGGATAAACCAATTGAAGAATGAACTCCACGAGCCTTTCTCAAGTGGCAGCCCTGACTAAGCAAATAGACCAGTCTAATGAACACCAAAGGATCACCTCTGAGGCATTGGAGGGGGCTAACAGGGAAAAGACTGAACTGAGGGTATTCACTGAAGCCCAGAAGGAAGAGATTGAGTCTCTAAGGGCAGAAGTGAAGACATCGGTGAAGCATTTGTGCAGAATTATATTGACAACTTTGACTAGACAAAGGAGTACGACGACTTTGCAAACTACTGGGATTCTTGGAATGCCCAGTTGATGCTTTCTCGTTTGAGGGAAGTCCATCATGATCTTGATGTCAGCTTTCTTGAGGAGGATTTCAACATGCACATTGGAGGTCAGTCTGACCTTGCAGCCGAGGAAGAAGCTCTTCCTGGAGAAGAGGTAGGGACCGGGGTCATTGTAAAAGTAGATCTTTAGCTTTTCTTTTTTTTTTCTTTCCTTTTTCTTATAGTAGCTTCAGCCCTGATTTGTTTTGTAATGAAATTATTTCCTTCAATTTGATGTTCCAAGTGTTGTAGGTTCGCTTCAAACACACTAACTAGATAAGATCTAAAGTAAATGTAAACACTTCACCTAAGCATAACCACTTAAGAAAATGGATGAAGCAAATGGAGTGTTAAGTGTAAACACTTCGACTAAGCATAACCACTTAAGAAAATGGATGAGGCAAATGGACTGCAAACACTTCACCTAAGCATAACCACTTAAGAAAATGGATGAAGCAAATGGAATGTAAGTGTAAACACTTAGCCTAAGCATAACCACTTCAGAAAATGGATGAAGCAAATGGACTGTAAGTGTAAACACTTTGCCTAAGCATAACCACTTAAAAAATGGATGAAGCAAATAGACTCCTTGGTTGAGGTGACCCACCTATGCACCCCGACATAGAGTAAGAATGCATGAGAACATTGTTGATCTGCTTCACCAGAAGTGGCACCTGCACCTACCCTGATGAAGTGGATATTCTTGGTTGAGGTGGCCCCTTAGGGGCTTATGCACCTCGACAAGGAGTAAGAACGTGTGAGAACACTGCTGATCCGCTTCACCAGAGGTGGCACTCGTGCCTATCCTGATGAAGTGGATATCTTTGGTTGAGGTGGCCACTTAGGGGCGTACAAACCTCGACAAGGGGTAAGAATGTGTAAGGACATTGCTGATCCGCCTAACCATAGGTGGCACTCCACCTTTCCTGATGAAGTGAATATCTTTGGTTGAGGTAGCCCCTTGGGGGCGTATACACTTCGGCAAGGAGTAAGAACGTGTGAAAACACTACTGATCCGCTTCACCACAGGTGGCACCCTCACCTCTCCTGATGAAGCGGACATCCTCTGGAGAGAAGAATTTGTTTGAGAACAATGCATAAGCGAAAATGAGTTCATTCAATTGACAAAAATATTTACATGACAGTCCTTAGGATCCCTCTACTAATAATATTTCGTCAAATGCTTGATGTTCCATAGATGAGGCATCACTTTACCGTCCAAATTTTCAATTTTGTATGAGCCGGGCCCCACTTCTTAAGCGACATAAAATGGGCCCTCCCAGTTTGTTCCCAACGTTCCGATTCTCGATTCTTTTGATGATGGGAATATTTTTCGAAGTACTAGATTGCCAATGCGAAAGACCCTTTTCTACACCTTAACATTGTAGTAATCCATCATCTTACGTTGATAAGAAGTGAGCCTAACTTAAGAATCATCTCTTTTTTCTTTGAGGAGTTCGAGTTCGAGCCCTCTCAGCTTATCGTTTGTTATTTTGTTAAAGTAGATGCGACGAGGAGAAGACATTCCAACCTTTATTGGGCTCATGGCTTCAACTCCGCAAGTCATGGAGAATGTGGTCTACTTGGTTTCCATCCTGCAAGTTATTTGTATAGCCCAAAGAACCTGGGAGAGTTCGTCAACTTATGCCTCCTTTAAAGCATCCAACTTTCATGGTCTTGTTGATCGCTTCGACCTAGTCGCTAGCCTGGGGATGATGATGCGTTGATAAATGCTTTTTAATTCCTAGCTCATTGCACAAATCCCTGATCTTCTTGTTATCAAATTGCTTACCATTATCTGAAACCAAAGAGTGGGGTATGCCAAACCTGCATATAATGTTCTTCCAGAGAAACTTGGAAATGTTTACTTCGATGATCTTAGACAACGGCTCTGCCTTGACCCATTTTGTAAAGTAATCAATCGCAACTATGGCAAAGCAGACACTCTCCCTCCCTTACTGCTAGCTAATTTTGACAGAGAGTCAGCGTGGGAATTCTCTTTGCGGGGGTACTTGTGTCAGTTCAAACTTCTCAAAGTTGAGAAGGAAATCCATGACTAGTTTCAGGTATGCTGCCATGTGTTTGTCTTTAGCTACAAAGTTTTCGTTGACCTGGTTCACCACTAGTTGTGAGTTATTGTTGATGGCAAATCTTTTCACTTGCAACTCTTTAGCCAGGCGAAGGCTGGCTAGGAGCGCTTTATTCTCAGCTACATTGTCGGATGCTTTAAATTCAAGCTTTACTGCACAGTTAATCTTGTGTCCCTTCAGACTTTCCAATCCTATTTCTGCTCTCGAACTAGCTTTTTTAGATAATTAGTCTACAAAAAAGTTCCAAGTGGGAGAATCCGCCGGTTCCATATTTACTTCAATTTTCAGAGGTCTTAGAAAAAAAATTCTGCAACAAAGTCAGCCAGGGCTTGGCCCTTAACTGCAGCCCTGAGTTTATACACTACGTCGAACTCATTGAGCTATACTACCCACTTCAGCAGCCTCCCTAAAGAGTCTGGTCTCTGAAGGACTTGCTTTAAGGGAAGTTTGTTAGTACGTGAATACTTTGGGCCATAAAGTACGACCTCAACGTTCGAGGTGCAGTGACCAGGGAAAGAGCGAGCTTCTCCATGTCTGGGTAGCGCACTTCTATTGATAAGAAGGCTTTGCTTACGAAGTAAATGGGCAACTAGTGCGCCTCCTCTTCCTTTATAAGAATCGAATTGAGTGCAACTACCCTACCAGTAAGCCGTTGTACTTCATTTGTCTTTTAAGGTGACCTCATTTCAATCAAAGCCTTAATCTTCTCTGGATTTTCTTCAATTCATCTTTGATTTACAATGTATCCCATGAACTTACCAGATGCCACATTGAATGCCCACTTAAGAGGGTTTAGCCTCATCTGGTATCTCCTTAGGATTTGGAAGGCCTCATCCAAGTGTTTCATATGCTCCTCGACTTGGAGGCTCTTCAAGAGCATGTCATTAACGTAGACTTTCATCTTCTTACCGAGCTGATCGACGAACATCTTGTGACCAGCCTCTAGTAGGTGGCCAGGCATTTTTCAGCCCAAAGGGCATCACCTTGTAGCAATATAGCCCTCTATCCGTGACGAAAGAAGTGTTGTCCTCATCTTCTGGGTACATGGAAATCTGGTTGTAATTCGAATAAGCATCTATGAAACTCAGCAATTCGTGTCCAACAATCGAATCTACCAATTGGTCCATTCGAAGAAGTGGAAAATCTTCCTTTGAGATTGGAGAAGTCAATGTACACTCTTCACTTGCCATTGTGTTTCTTTACTAGCATTGTATTGAATATCCACTTCGGATAGGTGGCCTCCCTAATAAAGCCATTGCTGATCAGTTTCTCCACTTCTTCTTTTAGAGCCCCATACCTTTCCGTGTTCAAGGCTCTCGTCTTCTGTTTGTGTGGGACTCTATTTGGATCAATTTACAGATGATGGCAATTGACCTTCGGGTCTATTTCAGTCTTGTCCTTGTGTTTCCATGCAAAGACATCTGAGTTTTTGCAGATGAAGTCCTTCAGCTCTCTCTTCATTTCCTCCCCCAAATCTTTCCCTGCCTGTAGGACTTTAGAAGTGTATTGGGGGTCTACTAAAAAGCTTTCCAATTCTTCCATTGGGGCAGTTTGTGACTCAGATTCAATAATCCGCGAATCTAGTTCATCCAGGGCTACCTTTTCAGGTCGGCTCTCCAAAAAAGCTTCCGCCATCTAGACATCTTCCCCTTGTGCATGGGGCTACCATTCTTCTGGGGTCTCCGACATCTCAGTATCGAGGAGTACCATGTCACTCCCCGTGCCTCAGCCTTTCTCAGGGAGTTGAAGTAACACTCCCTTTAGCCCATCTGATCACCTCGGGCGGTGGCTATTCCTTGTTCAGTGGAGAATTTCATGCATAGGTAATGGATGGAGGTGACTATCTATAGCTCCTTCAAGGCTAGTCTTCCTACCCTCCATGGTATGTAGATTGACAGTCAACTACCAAGAACTTCATGAAGTGGTGTGCTACTAGTGTTGTGGTTTCCATTTCAACAGCGATGGTGGTCCTTTCTTTTGGAACAATGCTATCTCCGACGAACCCGTACAAGGGAGAAGTCATAGGAGTGAGTTCATGGTCTACCGCCATTTTATCATAAGTGGAACTGAGTAGGATATTGACCGAACTCCCGTTGTCTACTATCATGTGCTTTAATCCATTTCGAGCCACCATAACTCTTACCACTAGTGTTTTGCAGTGGGGATAGTGTATGTCCACCGCATCTTCTTGAGTGATTGTAATGGGCTCTACAGACCTCGTCCTTTGAGATTTGCTTACTATATAGCTGGCTATAGGCGGATCTCTGGCCTCTCTAATATAATTCCTTTACGCATTTCTGGACTCACTTCCTACGTGTGGTCCCCCAATGATCATGTCAATTTCTCAAATGTGTTGGTGCTCATTCGAGGTAGCCAGGTCCCTCCTGGGTCTTTGTTAACTTCTAGGTCTTTTCCTATCCTCGTTCTTGTCATACCGACGCGAGTGTTGCCTCGTCTCACCCTTTTGGCGATTTCTGCCTCGGAGTTTCATTCTGATGGTTCTCCCTAGTGCTACGAGGGTTGCTCCTTGTGGACCTAGTGGCTTCCCGACATTCACTTGTGTCTTGGCCATGAAAACGGTGGAACGTGCAATAGGGTTGTGGCTCATCTTGAGGCCTGTTTCAGAGCCTTCCGCCCATTCCTCTATTCCTAGAGGTAGAGGGTTTCCCAAGATTTACGGCTGGGTCATTACCACTAGACATATCAAAACGGGACCGCCCGCACACTAAAAAGCCCGTGCATAGCCCGCTTTAAAAAAAACTGCCCATGCGGGATTCCGGGCCGGTCCGGCCTGGACCAGTAAAAAAACGTGTAACCCGGCCAGGATCGCAAGCCCGCATGGGCCGGGTCATTGGTTCGGGCCGTTCGGCCCACTCGATTTTTTTTTCTTCACTAATAAAAGAAAGGGTAAATAATA
>CAIGRH010039612.1:0-10261 GCA_903798295.1 Fraxinus nigra | reverse complement strand
AAAAAAAAAAAAAAAGACAAGTTGTAAGAAACAAGGAAATAACAGGTCACTGATATCTTCCGTTGCCCCTGCATACACAAATCACCTGCCAATAGAATTTTATTTCCTAGATATATTCAGCAATTCAAGTTTTCAGCTGCACCACCTTAACCAAAGTAAAAAGGAAATGTCTTTTTGTATAAAAGTAGATTTCCATGGTAACAGGGTTGTAAGGAAACTGTGATCCCCCTTTCAGCTAGGCACATTGCCATAGTTTTCACTGCTCATCATGGAACTTAATTTTCTTTATTTTGTCTATGAAAGAAAAAGTTTGTGTTAGGCCTCCAGTGTTGTAAATTTATTGAGCATCACGGTATAGTAACATAATTAAAAAATTTAAAATACTTGGTGAGGACCTAAGTTAAGTTGTGGCCATTGTCACTTAGAATGTTTTGGGAGAAAAATTATTTAGAATTAGAAAATTCACATATGTGCAAACTCATGCAGGAGCGTAAACCAGAGCTGACATCTGAGATAATCGCAGTCTGGGATTATCTCTTGGCATCTACAGTTTCTGATACACTCGAGGTTTGGGAATTGAAAGGTAATTTTTCTTATGGTTGCATTGAAAATTCATGTACATCTGAGATAATGGCATTCAGGGATTATCTCTTGTCATCTACAGTTTCTGATACACTCGAGGTTTGGGAATTGAAAGGTAATTATTCTTATTGTTGCATTGAAAATTCATGACGAGATTACAATATTTCTGTTAACTTATTGTTTACCCATTACTGCAGACTTAGGACATCAAACTGCACAGAGGATAGTTCATGCCTCTGATCCTTTGCAATCAATGCAAGAAATCAATCAAAATTTCCCAAGTGTCGTCTCTTCATTATCACGGATGAAGGTAAGATATTTTTCTGCAGTTACTAATATGAACTGTGATTTGATCTTATATTTTTTAAGCTCTGAAAGCTGATACATGATACCCAGTAGATATGATTTGCTTTGTAGGCTTATATCTTTGATGTGCATGTTAACTTTTTGCAGCTGAATGATTCCATAAAAGATGAAATTATTGCAAACCAGCAAATGATCCCCCCTGGCAAGTCCTTAATGGCTCTGAATGGTGCCTTGATCAATATTGAAGATATTGACCTTTATCTGTAATACTTCTATTCCTAGCGTGTTTCTGCTTTTCTTTTGTGTTCTTGCTTCTGTTTCTTGGTTATACACTTGATTTTTTCTTCAATTTTTTGAGAGAGCCCCAAAGGGGAAAAATGAGAATATGATTTAGTAAAAGTGAGAGCACAGTGACCAATGGGTTTCAGGAGAAGGAGAAACCAGAAATGCAATTGAATATGTCCGTAATGGTGGTGGGCATGGTGTGTATATCTTTCCTAGGTGCCAGCACGTGCATAATTTCTAAGCTGCCTGTTATTCCCATGTTAAAGATCTCCGTGTATATCATTCATCAATAAATGGATTTAAACTTTTATTGGTTAATATGTGCTAGAATTAGTAATGAATCTCTTTAATCTACCTTTTGTTCTTTTTTCCATTTACTAATGTTTGTATCTCATTGCTGAATTTCCTCTCAATCTGCACCAATGATGAGGTATCCAAAAATGCAAGACCAAAATTGTTTATAGCAAGAGGATGATGATATCTTGTGAATTTACCATACATGTTAGGAGGAGTAGCTGATTATGAGATTGCTCAATAATTGGGAGGAAAGGACAATGTCAGCTCTTTAATTAATCATGATTTTTAATTCCCTGCTATTTTTATTGTGTCACGTGTCACCTTGGTTGTTTAAATTTTGTTCTAAACTTGGTTGGATTTTTTACACTTGCTTTGACTCAAGGAAACTAATTGCTGACTCGTGGTAGTCATGTGAACTTCATAGGCTGGTTGACATGGTCCATCAGGAGTTATCGTTGGCTGATCAATATTCAAAATAGAAGGTATGAAATGCCAAAACTTTTGCATAAATAAAATCAAAATCAAAATTGAAGGTAGAAGTGCAAGATTTTAGGTTCTTCGCATAACGTTAATATAACTTGAGAAGAATGTCTGATATATTATATTATATGCTAAGAGTTGCATCAATTAGTCTGCTGCTCAGATGGAGTTGTTTAGACTTCATATCATTATCTATATGTTTAGTTCCAAAATAATGAAGCTAAGTGGGTGTAAAATATCACCTTATATCATTGGATGCAAGCTTTCTGGCTAGCAGCAATGTGATTCAAGTCCACTGTATCCTTTCAGAATTCTTTAGGAAATCGGTATATTTTCGGTAACCGTCAAAGGATTTGAATCTGAATGTAATTCAGGTTTAGTATCTATTGCCTAGGAATATATTTTTTTGGATATCCTAACACAGCACGTTCTTATTTTTTTTTTATATATAGACATCTCCCAAACAAATAAGAAGTTGATAAGCTCAAAACAATAACATAGACTTCCCTATGTACTTTAAACTACCACAAGCTGTTCTAAAATGTTATCAACTTTATCAAACATCCTGATTTTAAATTTTGTAGTGGATATTGGAAAATGTACAAGTAGTGTGACTTTTTTTTGTGCATGTAGTATTTCCTTGTTTTAAGACTAGCTTGAATGTTGCCATAGCTTTTACTCTATTTCAATTACTAACGGTTAAATGAAAATTTTGAAATCTAAAAGCGAAGTGTTTCCATTATAGAGTTGTGACATCTTTATGAGACATCCGAGAAAATAGTCAGAGTGTAGTCTTTTTGTGTTAATTGTTGCATCTATAAATTTTAGGATTCATCTGTTACGTACAATTTATCCATCAATTATCACATATCTGACATTGTTTTGAGTTTGTATTCTTCTCCATAGTTGAGTTTAATTTCATGGCATATTTTCTGACTCACTTAAGGCTAATGATAAATGGTAATAAAATCTCAGATCCCTTTGAGTACTGTGAGGAAACTCCTTTCGGTTGTACCTCCATCTGAGTCCTTTACATTTCGTGTTGATTTTCGATCTCCTCATGTTTACTATATCAACAATTTGGAAGAGGATGCCATGTACAAGCGTTGGCGAAGTAACATAAATGAGGTATATATTCTCTCTCTCAGTGTTTATACCTGTTTTGTTGGCCAAGATGGCTTGTTTTATACACAAAACATGCTATTTAATATTCCTTTTGTCTTGCTTCTGCAGCTTTTGATGCCAGTCTTCCCTGGACAATTGCGTTACATTCGTAAAAACATCTTTCATGCAGTTTACATACTGGATCCTGCATCTCTTTGTGGGATAGAGGCAAGTTCCATCTGTTCTTTGTAAATGATCTGTGTTTTCTGCGTATGCTTCATATTGGTGTCTGATTTGTCTCTGTAACCTATTGGAGCATTGCAGACCATTGACACGATCATTTCCTTGTTTGAGAACAATCTTCCTTTGAGGTTTGGTGTAATAATGTACTCAGCCAAGTTGATTGAGAAGATCAAAGCAAATGATGGTGAACTTCCGCTTGCTCAATTAGCAGATGATAGTGGAGAAGACATTTCCAGTTTGGTAATTGATTCCGTCTCATCAGTACTTCATTTACTTATCAAGTATATATGCCTTCAAGATGTTTTCAAGGTCTAGTTTTGGTTACATTTTAGCGATTCATGTGTCTTTAAGAACTAAAAAAACCATTGATAATGCCTAAGAAGCAGTGATACGGACACGAACACGAGTCTCCGACATGCAATATTTTGAAAATGTTCCGAACCGATACATCGTCAACACATTGGTTAAAATATTATTTTTTTAAAACTTTTTTAATTTAATAGTCTAAAGTAATAATTTTTTTAATGCTTATTGCTTCATATATAAATAATTAAATAGAAATCAACATAAAAATTAATTTATAAGTTTGATTTTTTACTGGGGTAAAATAGTAAAAATATTAATCAACATAAAAATTTACTTGTTGCTTTGTCAAAGGATAAGGCTGCAAAAAAAAAAAGTCTATTAAATATATACTAGAAAAAGAAATTTTACTGAGCATTTAATGTTATTGGGCCCAACAATTTGAATTAAAAATTACATTGGTTTACTTCCTCAGACTTCATTTCTTTTTTTCCTCAGTAGTCATCGTCTCTTCGTTTTCTCTTTTCTTCTTTTCTTCCTTAGCAGTCACTGTCTCTTCATTTCTTCTTCATAGTCAGCCATCTCTTTTTCATTGCTTCTTCCTCCTCAGCCGTTTGTGCCTTTCCTCCAGCAGTTACTGCAATTCTTTTTCATCAGCATGACAGCCATCTGCATTTCTTCCAGCCATCTATTTTTCTTACCGTTTTGTTCCTGCCGTCTTCATTTCTTCATCTCCGACACTACTCAAGGACCTCTGACACTCGTCGGCAACGTGTCGAAGATGTACCGGTGTTCGATACGTGGACACCGATATGTCAACACTGGCAGCGTGTCCGTGCTTCCCAGGATAGTGCATTAGTAATAGCTTTGGAGAAGTCTATGAAAGGGCTGTTTGGGCCAGATTTTAATCCGAGTCAAAGTCAAACAATCAATATCAACCACATCTTTCATGGGCCCCACATCTTTTCAACCACACATTTCAAAAACTTCTATCACAATCCGCTTAAAATCTGATTTTAATCTACACCAAACACCCTCGAAATCTTGAAGGAACATTTTATGGTTCCTCATTCTTTAGCATACATGCTACTTTTCAAAATTTGAGGCTTTGGTAATGCTAAAGAAGGCAAACTGGCAAAGTACGTGAAAGTGTACCATTAACATTTGGTATCCAAGGAAAGAGATAAATGCTCTAGTGTTATGATTCCTAATATTTTTAAATATTTGATTGGTTAGTTGCTTTCCTTTTTTACTCTTCGTAATCTATTATTTGTTGGTTTTTCTTTTTTGCAGATTATACGTCTTTTCATCTACATCAAGGAACACCATGGGACTCTAATGGCTTTTCAGTTTTTAAGCAATGTACATGTCTGATCTCTGCATTCTTGCTGGTTCATGTGTTGAAACCTGTGGGCTAGTCAAATTGAGGAACTAGTTCTCAAGATTTACTATTAATTAACACACATATATTCACTAATGTAGGTAAACAAATTGAGACTTGACTCATTTGAAGAAGATACTCCTGAAAGATATCATGTGGAACGGGCTTTTGTGGAAACAATACTGTGAGTCTCTATGTTAAAATTTTGCCCCTACTAGCCATATAAATTTCACGTTAACTTTTTTTCTCCTCGACTATGTGAGACCACACATTTGATGAGTTTTTTTCTATTTGATCAATTTGAGATACATGTAATTGTTACTTAAGCTCTATATGTAATTTTATCAGTATTACAAACAGTTCACTTATAGTTTCTCTCTTTAGTCCGAAGGCAAAATCTCCACCTCAAGATACTTTATTGAAGCTGGAGAAGGAGCAAACTTTCAATGAACTGTCTCAAGAAAGCTCCATGTTCGTTTTTAAGCTGGGTTTGTCCAAGCTTCAGTGCTGTCTTTTGATGAATGGGCTTGTCCATGAATCTAGTGAGGTATCTCACAAATGATTGCTGCATTACACTTTTGTATAATCTATTATTTTATGAATTATTTAATATTGTTCAAATTATGCTGAATTCTGTAGTTTCTGGTTCATTCCTTTCCTCTAAAAGTGCTTCAGATATTGTTCTTGAGTTAATTTACTAGTCATTATGGCACCACAACTTCTTCGTTAAAATTTGATCTTGACTGTTACTATGTCCATCTGATTGTATATAAACACGACCATAGCAGTATCGCTCTTTTAAAAATTTCAATCTGAATGGATGGAGTCAATAGTAGCAGTTATGTGACATGAAAGAAAATTTGGCTCTGTTATTACCAGGAGGCTCTTATGAATGCAATAAACGATGAACTTCCCAGAATACAGGAGCAAGTTTACTTTGGGCATATAAATTCTCATACCAATATTCTGGACAAATTTCTATCGGAAAGTGGCATTCAACGTTATAATCCTAAGGTACAATAATGTCAAAATATGCGCTGATGCATTTATCTGCTTTTTTTAATGCTATATGTCAGTTTGAGTTCTCTCAGGGTGTCTCGCTTGCTAAATCGTCTATGTCATTGTAATCATGTAGATTATTGCAGATGGGAAGGTCAAACCAAAATTTGTTTCGTTATCTGCATCAATTCTTGGAAAAGAATCTGTATTATACGACATTAGCTACTTACATTCACCCAAAAGTAAGCTCTTTTTTAGCTAATCAATGTATGTTGAACTTTCCATTTGGCTGGATTTTTTAGTTCTAGTGTACGATTTCTTTACTTTGGTTCCAGCCGTGGATGATTTGAAGCCTGTGACTCATCTTCTTGCTATCGGGATTACATCAAAGAAAGGGATGAAGTTGCTTCGTGAAGGAATACATTATCTGGTAATTTTAGATGCCATGTATTGTGAATTTCCTAATTGGTTTTCTGATTAGTTCTTTATAACAAATTGAAGGAATGAAGTGGTGGATGCAAGTAAAAGTTTGAAAGTCATACATGTTTTTTAGCTAGATAAAATTTTGGGCCATATAACCACATATTGGATGAGACTAAGTCTGGAAAAGAAATCGATCCAATTCAAAGTCTGTTCATGTGATTGTTTATTTATGAGTATCTTTGTTTGTCTTGTGCTCATAATAAGCTTGGGACTTTGAGTTTAGGTTTGTCTGTCATTTGTTTACAGAGGAGCTGCTAGTGATCCAATCACCGATAAGAAAAATTATAAAAGATTCAAAGAGTATTCATTTACTTTCTATAGTTACAGGTGGACCCATGTGAGAAATAATGGAAATTTCTGTCGAAGCTTGCAACATTGGCACAAACTCTTTAAGTCCATCATAATATTCATGTTTATGACTTCATAATAAAACAACAGTGATCTTAGGATATTCCTGTGTGACACTGTTTGATAAGTGCTGGGAAGTTATCCATTTTGTGTTTTTTCCACATGTTGAAACTAAATAAATGTTTTTGTTATTTTACTTGAACTGATGACAAGTTGTATATGGATTCATTGCCACCTTAGCTGAATGTTTTCTTTTCCATTCTTTTATGGATATCATGTCTCCATTTTTATGTACTACTTTGCAGATTGACGGTTCTAAAAATGCTCGCATCGGCGTGTTATTTAGTGCTGAGGAGGATACAAATCTGCCAAGTCTCTATTTTGTGAAAGTCTTTGAAATCGCTGCATCCTCATATAGGTTTGTTAGTTTCTTTTTCAGAACTTATTTTTCACCAAGCTTATGTTTCGCGTTAGTGTAGAGCCTCTTGATCATTTATTCAAATGTTTTCTTTGTTAATTTTTTCTCCCTTTCTAATGTAATCGTATTTGCAGTCATAAGAAAGGAGTATTACAGTTTCTCGATCAGTTATGCTCATTCTATGAGCGAGAATACATGCAGGCTTCTGGGGTTACTGAAAGCACTCAAGCACTCATCGATAAGGTCTTTGAGTTGGCTGATGCAAATGGTTTGCCATCTAAGGGCTACGAATCTGCTCTATCTGGGTTTTCTGCCGACAAATTGAGAATGCACTTGAATAAGGTGTGATGCATTATGCTGGTCAACTTTTTGCACCAAATAATTATATAAAAGATGAATAACTTGTGTATGGAAACTGGCTATGAGGTTATCACTTTAGGTAACTCTTTCCCTGTAGAAAAACAGAGCAGAATACCTTTATGTAAAGGAAAAATGCAAACTGTCCACGTAAATTATTCCACTGCCTGTCTATTCTATTCAACAGCTCTAATTTAGTGCTTCATAGACCAAATAATTAATGTGCATCCTTCCATCAAGTCACAAGTCAGGAATAATAATGGGTGAAAGCAAATAGATCAGATGCAATACCCATCTGGTAGGTAATTATTAACATAGCTTTGGCTATTTTCTAAACTAGACACCAACTATCAGTGAAACTATCAATCTGTCCAAGAATATTTCCTATTTATAAACCCTAGCATATTAAAAAGACCAGTTGAACAACTTTGATACCCACACATTAAATTACTTGCAAAATAAACCGAGAGAAAATTTCCAAATGTATACGAATATATCAGAATATAATAATTTTGGTCCATCCATAATGCCATATCTAACATGTATTCCAGTATGTCAAACGAGTCCACACACCATTATCTTAACTTTTTGACAGTCTTTGGCCAAGTCCACAGATCCTGAAAGCAGAGAATTATACCAAGCCCAATGCTTAGACATGCATCATATCTGATACCCTCACCTGAGCCCATTTAACATCAGATCAAGATTTATATAAGCTGTTTAGAATGCCGAACCATGCAGTGTTTAATCATTAGTTCCATAATTTTGCAGGTGATCCAGTTTTTATGCAGGCAACTTGGACTTGAATATGGTGTGAATGCAGTTATTACCAATGGGAGAGTGAGTTTTGTCTTCCCTTTCCTTTTTATTTGAATTTTGTATTTGATTTTTAATAAAACTATCAATGGATTGACTTGATGTCTATATTGTTATTCTCCTATAATGATTTACTTTATTTGTATATTATTCTGATTGGCAATTTCATTTTGTATTTAGTTTATAAATTCCTCTCATTTTTGTGATTTATAGGTGATCCAACTCCTTGATGGTAATACATTCTTGAGCCATGATTTGCACCTTCTGGAATCCCTGGAGTTGAAGCAACGAATAAAGCATATTGTTGAAATTATTGAAGGCATTAAGTGGGAGGACATAGACCCTGACATGTTGACAAGGTTTGTGGATGCTGGTGGAGTTTTTTCCTTGCATTCTCTTTATATGATAGTATCGAAATAATCTCTTATCTGCCCAACGGCATTTATTCTTTCATGTGATCAAAAGTAGCTTTATTCGTGTAATTTTGAAGCTAATGCATTCAGTTTTTATTGTCATATGGATATAGTCCAATATATTTTCTTTATATTTGACTGTCATCACTTCACTCATTCACTCCTGGTCCTAAGTAGTCCTTATTGCACCCTGCTCTCCAGCCTTGTGGACAAGTATGTAACAGTGAAACAAAGAGGAAAGTATAATAATGTTTGTAGAATAGACACGATAATTAGGAAACTTCGAAAGTAGGCCCCTGTTTGACAACCATTAAAACAAATTCTCAAACTCATTTTCAACCACACACTCTCACAATAAATATTCTGCTTCTAAACCCGAAATTTTTTCTACTTTTTAACCACATTCTTCAAAAAAATCACTATTCCAAAATACATTTTCCTCCAAAACACATTAAAATGGAGCCCAAACAGGNTGACTGTCATCACTTCACTCATTCACTCCTGGTCCTAAGTAGTCCTTATTGCACCCTGCTCTCCAGCCTTGTGGACAAGTATGTAACAGTGAAACAAAGAGGAAAGTATAATAATGTTTGTAGAATAGACACGATAATTAGGAAACTTCGAAAGTAGGCCCCTGTTTGACAACCATTAAAACAAATTCTCAAACTCATTTTCAACCACACACTCTCACAATAAATATTCTGCTTCTAAACCCGAAATTTTTTCTACTTTTTAACCACATTCTTCAAAAAAAACACTATTCCAAAACTCATTTTCTCCAAAAAAAAAAAAAAACTCATTTTAATGGTTGTCAAACAGGGGCTAAATATTAAATGACTAATGGAATAGGAAATGAGGAAAGTTACATATACTGTTGTGAACATTTTTTTAAATGAATAAGAAATGGAGCAAGAAGAACATAGTTGGCCAGGCCGGGGACTTCTATAGAAAGATGCAGTAGAACTTTTAATAGCCAATGACTTACTAGTTGAGGCTTCTAGATTTTACTGTCAATGGTTATTCCGATAGTGAAGTTGCTTACTCTGGTGCTTCTTTGATTTATAACTTTTGTACTAGTTTATGTCATTATAAATCACTCTTTCTGATCTTGTTCTGCCCTTCCACTTTTAATGTTTAGTCTACTTGTGTCATTATGTAAAAGCAAAAAGTTGTATTTATAGAAGAAAATTGATGGATAGTTTGTTGCTTGGTTATTTTTGTCATCGTATCCAGGTTTCTCGTTACTGGGTTTTATTTTGTGATATTTAGAGATTAAATTGCATAGTTGCATGTCACCATGATGCTATTTGTTCTTTGTTGTGCAGCTTGTTTTATACAACAGATTGCTTGATGTTATCAAGACTTGAGTGATATATATATATATATATATATATATATATATATATATATTATTATTATTATTTTTTTTTTTTTTTTTATTTTTGA
>CAIGRH010039583.1:0-15473 GCA_903798295.1 Fraxinus nigra | reverse complement strand
TTTTTATGAAAATTGTCCATTAAAGTGATAATATTTTCTACTATTGGGCTTAGAATTTGTTCCAATTACCAAAAAAAAAAAAAAAAAAAAAAAAATTTAAACAATTAGAAAAAATTACCATATTCGTTTGACTTTGTTTTGCATAGAAATTGTCAATAAAAACGAAAATTCTTTTTACAATGGTTGATAGAATTGGTTGCCATTGCTAAAAAAAAAAGTTGGAAGGTGGGAAAACATTTTCCACCATTTGTGCATTAAAGGGTTGTACCTAGAAAAAGGGAGGAAAACATTTTCCAGGGAAAATTTAGCATATCAAACAGTCAAAAAGTGGAAGTAGAAAAATATTTTCCTACTTCCAGGGAAAATATCGCCAATCAAACGGAGCCTAAGTGTTTCTTTGTTCGCTGGTTTTCTTCTCCTTTCTCTTGTTACTTTTGTCGACTCCAGTGTTCATCTCTTTCTATTTTTTCAAGAAACTAGTAAGTATTGTAGCTTTTATTTTATCTATAAATCAAATGGCTTCTTTTACTTCTTCTAGGGATGACATAGACGTTAATGAATTAGCTAGTGAAATGGGAGTTCAAATAACAAGTACGGCTGCTCTTATGAGGGCCGTTGAAGATAGTCAAGGCACTTCGGTTTCCGGGGGTGGTGTAGGGGGTGATGACAATGGGGGGCAGCCAAAATTCCCTCTTCAGTAGATCCGACCTGCTTAGCCAATCTTAGGGAAAAATATAGGATTCCTTATAACATTGAGCTTCTTTCCATCAATCCATCATTTTTATCTATCCTTCCACATATTCCTTCAAACAAAAAAAGAGAGATTTATTTTTGGTTATGTCGGTTTGGCAATCGTTGATAGTGCGGTTGTCTTCAAATCATACGGCCGGAGTCCAAACATTTTGTCTCTTATCGAAAAGTGCCTCCCGCGTCCATTCTAGGTTGATTACCGTACTTAATCCGGTAAGAACACGTTGGAACCGTACTTGACAGGGCAAGACTGAGCCCGACATCTGTTGAGATCATTTTCTGGGGTCAACATCTCTTAAAAGAATAGTCCAACTGGATGATATTCAACTTTCCCTCTTAACTGACGCCCATCCTATGGTCGTACATGTCAAAAGTGAATGTAGACTGTATATGCATACATAACACATTAAATGGATATACTAGTTGAGTTATACATATCATATAAAAGAGAATTCTTAATGATACCTTGGCCAGAGAGTAAGCTAATGCAGAACCGACTTCACCAACTCCAACAACAACAACAACATTTGGTCCTCCATCTTCTTGGGATACATACTTTTCTAAACAAATCAGCAGAGACAATGGGATTATCGCTTTAGGGGTGAGGGTTTTGAAAGGAATTAGAACTAAAAACAGAAAAATGGAAATGGAAATGGAAATGAAGATGAATTAGTCTCTAATTTTGAGTGAAATGAGGAAAGTCTTACAAGGAAAGATTTTGGGGGTGATTATGGGATTTTCATTCTTGACCGTTAATTGGGGATGAAGGAAACTTATCGTTTTCTTATTGAATAATGATATTTATCATCATGATAATGAAATATCGGTGATGTGACAATATATTATCTTTCACATTTCTCCCTCTCTTCACCCTTCTCTCTCATAAAAATTGAATTGTCCAGTCTCATTATTCCATATAGATTGTCACATCATCGATATTCCATTATCATAATGATAAATAGTATTATTCTATCTTATTTTACTACTATAAGTTAGTATTCATGAAATAAAAAAGTTGATTAGTAAATTTAAGATTTAAGTTAAAATTAAGGTACCTAGTGTAATTTGCACTGAACAACGGTACTACGGACGTTCCCAGCCCAACATTCCATATATGGGCCCTTTTATGTAGGCAATCGGAATAAGGGAGAATTAGGTGCATACACTAAATAATTAATTAATTTGATTAATATCCTATTAACTAATTAAATCATATAATTAGCGTAATTAATACGTTCTAGAATTACAAAACCACCCAAAACCCAAACTAGTAGTTCCTATTCCAAACAAATCCCAAAGAGAGACCTCATCACATACAACTCCAGTTCTTCTCACCATCGTCTCGATCGATTCCACTAATTTTTTTCTCTTGCACCGTGTTTTTTACTTTTCAAGTTTTCAAGCAAATTCCTTTGAATTAGTTACTCCAACTAGTGGCTCATCAATGCCATCAGAGTATTTCAAATTGGAGTCTGCTCAAAAAGGCCATATACACACCCTCGTCTAGGAATTCGGCATATTACATGGACTTTTGGTTTGGTCATCCACGAGTTTGCTACTATAAATAATCGAAATATGGGATTTTGGTAAATCTTTGTCGATATTTGGTCAATTTTATCTATGGTCAAAGTAGGTCATCCAGAAAAAATCTGGGAATATAGAAGGAAATTCAAACTTGAAGAAATACACTCATGAATTTGAAGATAATATTGAATAGACTTTGTTTTTTAGGTTGAACTTTGAATTTGAGTAGTTTTTTCATTCATTTATATTTGNCATATACACACCCTCGTCTAGGAATTCGGCATATTACATGGACTTTTGGTTTGGTCATCCACGAGTTTGCTACTATAAATAATCGAAATATGGGATTTTGGTAAATCTTTGTCGATATTTGGTCAATTTTATCTATGGTCAAAGTAGGTCATCCAGAAAAAATCTGGGAATATAGAAGGAAATTCAAACTTGAAGAAATACACTCATGAATTTGAAGATAATATTGAATAGACTTTGTTTTTTAGGTTGAACTTTGAATTTGAGTAGTTTTTTCATTCATTTATATTTGAAGCATGTTTGGGCATAGATTGTAATGAGTTTGTGTATAAATGCATAAAAAAATTGTCATTAAATTGGAAATTAGCTCCAAAACTATGGTAAACTCTTTCCGTTTGATTTTCTAAGATACTATCAAGGTGTTTGACAAAATGTCTCAATTGGAATTTACCGTTTTAAAAGTTTCATAGTAATAAATGGTGAAGGCATAATGGTGTCACTTTTTTTAAGTATTCGTCACTTCTTTGAATTTGTGTCATTTTTTTAGTGTTTATCATCTTTTAATAAATTTTTATCACTTTTTTTAATATTTGTTACTTTTTTGTCAATTTTTTGAAATTTCTATCACTTTTTTGAATGACAAACATAATTTTTTTTTTTTAATAAAAGTGACATTGTATATCATTTTTTAATAAAAAAAAGTAACACTTAACTTTAAAAAATGACAGTGAGTCACTTTTTTTTACTGTCACTTTTTCTATTAAAAAAAGTAACAATTGATATTATACAGTATTTTTTTTTACTTCCAAAATATATTTCACATAATTTTTCAAAAGTCCTTAATTTTAAAGGTATTTTTGTAAGTTGCCCTCAAAATAAATAGGGTCAAAATGGTCATATTAATAATTCTTCATTATTTGTAGAGAGAGACATATCATTTAACACTAACACGTGTCAAACTTGAGAAATTAAATGTTTTATACATGTATGTTTGTTTATGACTTATGAATGAAAAGTGATCCAAGTATTTATAATTTAGAGTCGACTACATGAATTATTTTACGTTACTTTGTTACGTTTGATTGTTATATCTATTTGAAAATCTAATAAAATTGAATCTTTAGAAATACAGGTCTTGTATAAGGGATGCAACATCCCAACAAAATGTACGTTAAGAATCGTGTTACAACTTTTAATAAAATTGTCACTCTATCGCAACCCTCGTCTACCCAATCCTTGAGACAGGTCAAAAAGATGGAGGAAACTATAAATCCATATTGAAGTTATAGCCCTGTATTGGCACAAAACTTTTACAAAGCATAATTGACATTACTTGCCTTCTATGCTTAACTAATGTTTGATTCTTTGCCTTTTTATGAATCTTACCATAGCCATATTCACACACTCAACTCACAACAAAAACATCAGTTTTCTTTGTTCATTTTTTGTTTCATTCTCCATTCCAATTTTCCAACATGTCAGTGCACCATCAGAGAGAAACAAACCCCCATTTTCTTCCCTCACAACCACCCACAAGACCTCGTGGATCTGAAATCGAGTTTTTTCCATCGCCACATCATCAAGGTCCCACGCCGCACCCTCCACGACGTAAAACCCGTCCACGGCTACCATCGCAACTCGACCATGACTCTGATCCTCGCCTCTCTACGCAACCACCACCACATAATACACAGCCACGGCGTCAAAGCCGCAGGCCCCTACCACCACCCCAATTCGATCATGACACCAATCCTCACCTTTCTACACAACAAATGCCACAACAGAGTCCAAGCCGCCCACGACCTCAGCACCACAACGACTCAACTCCTCCGCCACCGCAAGGTCCACCACAATATCAGAAGGAACCACCTCTGCACCCACATCCAGTACCACCCTATCATCATGCAAATGAACATGGCCATGGCAATTCAGTAAGGCTACCGGAAAATCAAAAAACCAACCCATTAATATGGCTTATAGGAGCAATTTGTGCAATTTTGTGGATCATAATAATAGTAGGAGGCCTCATAATCCTTATAGTTTACTTAGTTTTTCGCCCTCGGAATCCAAAATTCGACATCTCGACCGTCACGCTAAATGCTGCCTACCTTGACATGGGCTACTTCCTCAATGCAGATCTCACAGTACTCGCAAACTTCACCAATCCAAACAGTAAAGTGAACATCGACTTCAGCTATGTAGTCTTCGACCTTTTCTACAATGAAAAGTTAATAGCTACACGTTATATCGAACCATTTTCCGTGATGAAGGCCGAATATAGGTTCGCAGACGTGCATCTTATGTCGAGCCAGGTCCGACTACCTTTAGCCGATGGTCTAAACATGCAGAGGCAGATAGAGAATGGAAGAGTTAACTATGAGATAAGGGGTTTATTCAGAGCAAAATCTAAGCTAGGGGGATTCCTCCGGTACTCATATTGGTTGTCTGCTCACTGTAAAATAGTGCTAGGAGCCCCTCCTACTGGAATCTTGATCAGCAAAAACTGCCAAACAAAGCGCGAAGGTATATCGTAAACTCGAATTTTCGACACAACAGAGAAGACATACAACAGAATCATAATCATAGAATACGACACTTAGGTTCATTCCTGATTGTTACTTAATTTTATTTTTGTGTGATGGATCTGAAGTGCTGAACAACTTTTGTTACGCATTTATTTGCTGTGATTATGATAGCATTCCCATTTTATTTGTACAATTTTACCATTTCCAAAACCCGTAAAATGCTTATTTAAATCTCTCAGAATTTGTTTGGCATGACATTTGAGAAGCGAAAATGAGCTTTTGAGACTAGAAAGATGCTTTTAAACTCGTTTGATTAAAATTAAAAGTGCTGCTTCTAATTAGAAAATGTTTTTTAAAGAAAACTATTCAACCTGATTTCCTCTAAAAAACTCTTTCACAAAAGAGATTTTTAAAATTTAGTTCTCAAACATTAATGTAGCTTACTCATAAAAGTTTTTCTATAAGTAGAAGCAAAAGTAAAAATTCTGTTAAAACGGATCCTTACATGTAATGATGTAAAGGTGCCAAAATGTGTTGTGTTACTAACACGGACAACCAGCCTGTAAATAAAAGCACGACCTGAGCCACAGTGGTCCATGTCGTGTGCTAGCCAGCCCACTCTACAGTCGAGCAATCCGATGCTTGACAGTATAGATCCACAGCCCACCCGGACAACCGATCCACATGGACTGTATTTAAAAAAATGAAAAAATAAATTTGTGCAAGATTTATACGAAAGCTCATAGGCTGAGCCAGCCAGATAATCAATATGAACTTACATGGTACAACAAGTCTAACAGTCGCGCCAAGCATTCAATAACTTGTTTGATATGCAGTAATAACGTTCCTCATAGCCCGATTCATTACAAAGCGACTGGTTACTATTTAAATAGATGCAGTCGAACGAAAATGCAAACATTCCTTAATGAGAGAACAAGCGAACACCTCATAAATATTCAATCCATACGTACAATATCATCTCTGGCTCGATTCTAAATCTCAGTAAGCTTCTTCTCCCCATATTTCGAGCCACAATGTCAATTCCCAGATCAGGCATTGGCTAAAATGTATCATATGGTTGGTTATCATAGCAGATGACTTGTTCCAACATCTGAAGCGACTTCTACATAAAAATTTTGGGGGAAGTTGAGTTTTGAAATTTTACAAACAGAAAAATAGGTATTTTCCAGGGAAATACTAAATCGTAGTATCCGAAGGACTTGTTCTGAAGATGCAGAAAGAGAAGCTAAGGGATTAACCAAATACTTATTCTGTTAAAAAGTTCAGCCATTGAAATGGTGAAGATTTAAGAATGAGTTCGATAGAAAGTGATGTTGGACAAAACAAGAAGCGAATAATAATCCAGCAGAAATGAAGAAGGTGAGAAAAATGAGAAATTGGGCTGAAATTTTGATGTAGAAAGTGACTAAGAAGTTAGTTGTTCACTATGAATTAAAAGAGCGAGCGAAGACACTTCAAGAGGACACCAACTAGATAACAGGAGAGAGCATTCAATCCGTTTTCATCACAAATTGTGGTGGTCCAGATATGTTTATGAACACATATACCTCTCCATTGGACCGACTGCATATTAACTGATTATGTATCAACTGATCACCATTAGAAATAAGAACTTGAATCCAAGTGGCTTCTCAATTGCAGTCCATCAGGTTCTTCCTCGAACTTTTTCGACTCCATGTAATGACGAATGTTCACTCTGACCTTGTTCAACTTCGCGTTCAACTCTGGATCGCCTTCTTTCAGCGAGTTGAGAAAATCACGAGCAATGATGTTAAGCAACTTCTCAAACTGAGTTTTGTATCTCCTGTAAAGTGCAAATCCAGCCATCTGTGCACCAAAACATTGTCTTTTAAACACATTTAAAAGCTTGTTTGGCACTGTTTATAATATGTTTATAATCAGTTAAACCTACTTTTTATCCACACATTTGTGGAACCCACAAGGAGTACCCACTTATGCTCCACTAATTTCTGTCTAACTATAATTTAAACCTCTTATAATCACTTCCCAAAAGCGCACTTAAATGAGTCGGGGAATGAGATTGGAAAATTCAGTATCAACTTACCTCAAGAAATGAATGCAGAGCAACAGCAGTATATAGATTTGCCGGGAGAGTATTCAAGAATCTGGCGAGCCATGCCCAGCCTTCTCTAAGTCCATGCAGGTTTTGAAAGCCGTTGACTTCAGTCTGCCATATATGCATATTTTTCAAACTAAAGATAAAGAACAAGAAGGTAGACAGACGAGAGCCCACCAGCATATCATTATTGCATTTTCCAACTTTGTTAAAATTCAGGAAGTAACAGAGACACAAACCTGAACTAGAGCTCCATATAGTTTCATGTATGAACTCAACCTTTCTACATAACTATCAGTACTCTCAATCTTCCCATCTTTTTCCTCATAACCAATGGCTTTGTAGTAAGCATCTTTTGTCTTAAAGTGCGCCTAAAATAGAAAAAGACGGTTTAAAACCCATACACCAAGGATCAGAACTACTAACCGAAACAAGAAGAAAGCACTTGATAATAGAGAAAAAAAAAGAAACAGAGAGAGAGAGAGAGAGAGAGAGAGAGAATAGATGTCTTTAAACTTAACAAGATTCATGCCACAAGACTATCATGCAGACGAGCTAAAATAATAAATTAAATAGCACAAGCTTTTGCTAGCAAAACCATCATCAACTGTAGAAAAAACAAAATGATTACAAGAATACAGAGGAATTACCGCAGAGTAATTTATATGCTTTGGTACAGTGTAGATGCAAGCTCTGTTCAACTCAGCTAAAAGAATATCCATGGCGAGAGGGATCTATGTTCAAGGAAATAAATCATGAAATTGCAGAGATGCCGAGACCATAAAATCATTGCTGATTTAATCAAGAAACATGAATTATACAGAAGAGAAATGAGACGCCTTTTTTAGGAAACCTAAAATCAAACAAGAGCCTCGAGATAATTCTTAAATAATGTGCGTGTGTGGAGATGAGGGAAGAAGGGGATCTGTGTTCAAAGGAAATAAATCATAGAAGTGCAAATAACCCAAGAACATAAAATTAAGTGTGTGATTTAGTTGAGAAACATGACTTATACAGAAGACAAAAGTAAAATAATTTTTTCTTTCTGAGAGTCTTCAGTTAATTCTGAATTATGCACAAGAGTTTGTACGTGAGTGTGTGGGGTGGGGGTGGGGTGGAGTGGAGGGGTGGTGGCTGAGGCCAGAATGAAGCAAAGAAGATCTTTTAAACATATGTAATAATAGGGATATAATAGTGTATTTTACCTTCGATGTCACAAGAACAATGACACGACTATAAGCAAAAACGATACCACTGAAGCTCTTTTGAGGATTTGCACTCTGGGACACAACCTGCAAAATTTAAGACCCAAATAGATGTTAGTACATCATCACACCCTGTTTTCTAAACACCCAACAAAATAAATACGATTCTGAACATTCTAGAAATAGCTAACGATCTTACCTTCTCTGCAAACATTAGGATACTGATGGATTGGGGACATTCTGGACTATTAATTAGCCTTGCTAACTCATCTGCTCTTGTTCTGGACAAAGAGAATAAAAATGTTGCATGTCAAACCAGTTGTATATTGACAGCCCCATATAAATATGAAAGACTCAGGTTTTGGAGACCCAAAAGTAAAAGCTATTAACACGGTGTTAGCTAAATTAGGACTAACCCGACATTTTCTATTGATGCAGAGATTGTTTTGATTCGTCTGGCAATATGCTGTCCATGTCCATGATAATCCTGCTGGAACAGACATATCGTCAACAATAGTTTATCTTTAAGCAAGAAACTTATCGTAAGATTCCAGTAGAACCACATTTATACCTCAAATCAATAATTCTGAACAACAAACCCAGATTACAGAATGTAAAGGCTAAAAGCAACTAACTTCTTACATGGTAACTAATTTCCACCCGTCACAACCTTTTGTGCTCTAAATTTATTTGATGAATAGTTGCATGTTGAGAAGTTTTAGTACATAAAACATAAAAATGAGGAGAATGTAGCAAAAATATATTCACAATTATCATTACAGAGGTAAAACAATCTAATAGGGCTTCAGAACTCAATCGGCCATCCTTTCTTTAATGATTTACCTTGTTAGTGCTCAATCGTATGGCCTCATTTTTCACAGATAATTCTTTATAAGTCAGCAATCTTCTTTCCTCCAATTCTAGAGCATTTCGTGCAGCTTTGGTAATATTTCCTGCCACCATATTTGATAGTTGAAACCTCATATGAGACCCAATGAAACAAAAGCACACATATACCTGATAATTGGACTTCTTTCTTAAAATCATTTCCGGCCACCACGGATTGTCCAACAGTCTCCTTAGAATCAACCACAGTATTGGTAACAGAATCTGTTTTAGTTTCTACAGTAATTTTCACCGCAGCTTCTTGAGCAGCTCTCTTCTCAGCTTCCAGTGCTTCTTTTTTAGCCTTTTCAGCTTTTAGCCTAGCCTGCATCAAATAAACATATCTCCGAAGTTATATTGAGCTAATGATTCACACAACATTTCCACCTTAACAAAATGAACCACGAATTTCTTAAAGAACACTCAAACTGCAGGTACGAAGAGCATGCATAATCATCTAATAATATTGAACACCAGGTCATCAAACCATGCAGTAACAAAGAGACAGTAGGAAAAAGATTTAAAATCCTAAGTTGTCAATTTCCACATTAAAGCTACCAGTATTTTGAGAATTCCTGAATTAAAGATGTTCTATGGGATAGAAATTTTCTGTTCCAAAATTTCCTACTTGCTCAACTAAGAATACGTCTAATAATATGGTAGGCTACCAGCAAAAGATCAGAAGGCATCAAATAAATTGTAAATTAGTCTTCACATTGGCTATTAAATAATATAAATGTGCAAACTAAATTTTTCTGACAACCACGGGCGGACGTAAGGATATTACCACTTCGCCGTACACTCTATCAAATCAAATCTCTCACCAAAGTCAGAAGCTAGTGTCACATAAAGCAAACAAAATCACCAACAGATGTAGGGAGATGTAAGGATATTACCACTGGCAGATGTAAGGATATTACCACTTCGTCGTACTCTATCAAATCTAATCCCTCACTAAATTCAGAAGCTAATGTCACATAAAGCAAACAAAATCGCCAACAGGAATGTCGGGAGCAAGTCAATCTTTCTCCTCGCGAGATAATCAATAAACAATGTCTAAAAATATCGCCAAACAATAAAAGTCGCACCAAGAAGACATGAAATATGTAAAGTGTATATTTGGTGCTGAGTGCTTGTTATGTATATGGAATATCTAAAGAGATGAAATGAAATTTAGTTTATCAAAATTATAGATGCTAAATTAGTAGTGAAAAACTGAAGAAAGGGTTATTTGAAGCAAAGCCAATTGGCAGAGTGGCAGTTCTACCACAATATTACACATATTACTAAGGAGACCAAAAACAGGAGTTTTTTTTAAAATAAAAATAAATGCAGCTTTTTAGAGTAATTATATGGAGAGGTAATATCTATACATAATATCCAAGGCAACTAAAAGTTGGCATACTATTGTACTGCACAAAATGCGGAAAAAGAACTGATACCATACAATATTTTTCATAGAGAACTATAAAAATGAGTATGCAGTAGTCAAGCATCATAACAGATTTGGAATTGCAGAATCTAAGCCACTGAATTCACCTGAGAATATGAAACTATACAAGAAAGTTAAATGAAATTGAGACAAAACGAGAAAGAACCTCTTCTTCTACTCTAATTTTTTCTTGCAACAATTTTTCTTGTTGTGCCTTTTCCTTTCGTTTAAACTCTTCCCGAACTGCATCATCTCTTAATCTTCTTTCTTCTATTTGGGATCTATGCTCATGATCCCTCTGTACAGCTGTCAAGTGATTATCAAGTGCTTCCGCACTGCAGTAGTGCAACATAATTGTAAGCAAGTTCTCCTCCTTCAAATTAAACAATAGAAAAAAATACGATAAACATTGCCTCATGTCCCAGTCAAAAGAAATAATTGTGTTCCCTCTATAATAGTTTAACATTTTAAATGAGGCGGTTCAATATGGTAACCAAACAAGTAAAGGTACGAGGTTCAAGTTTCAATGCGTCATCAATTTATAAAAATGAGCAACTGAACACGTCACACTCGCCTTTAATTAAAAAACATGAATCTGGTCTGCATGTGAAGCATGTTGAACACTAAATATAAATGAATAAATGTGTTCCTCTTTAATGGTTTAGGAATTTAGGCGCCGTGGTTCAACATAAGCCCATAATATAAGTTAGTTAAAAAAAGGAAAGAAAACAATCAAATCAATGTTGCACATCTGCAAATTACGGGGTATTTCTTATGTGCATATAAGTATGTCTAAAATACTCTTCGATAATATCATGTCTTTCTGAGCAGTATGAATATCAAACAAAAGTTAAAAGATGTTATCTCCACATCCAATCATAACTATGTTTAGGCTACAATTAATGCTTCTGCACTGGGGACATCATTGTACTTAAATCTCATTTAGTGCATCATTTAATTCTAATTAAATTACAATAATTCTAGGTCAATGTCAAATAAGTTACACAATTGAGGCATCTTATCTTTGAGCAAGTAGCCTACAAGTCCGACTCAGTAACTAGCATATGTGTGACGTGCTCCACGTAAATTATGGCATGAAATCAACATCCATAATGAAATTAAAACTCTAGTAAGCCTCAAAAGGAATTGCAGTGTGTGAATCTTACATTGTGCGTTGATAATGCAAATCAAATTTTCTGTCCTTCTCCCGCTGAAATTCTTTTTGTTTCTCAACTTGAGCAATTACAGAGGCAAACTTCTCATTTTCATTAACTAAATCTGTTTCCAATGTCAATATGTGGTTCCTCACTTCCTCCTGCATATTTAGGCAACAGAAATCAGTAACAGTGCTCACGTGTAATTGAAAGCAATGAACCGAATTAGTTTGTTTGTCACACCACACACACATTTTTGAAGCTGCAAATGAACTAGTAAAAGCTACAAAATGTACTTTCTCATCAGTACTACAAAAAGTAGATTCCAGTGGTGGTTGTTCAGAAAACTGCAATGCAACAGCAGGCGCCGTGTAATGCAATGTTAACAGCATGCTAGGGAGCACAAGGGATCCAGTTTAAAATTATAAGCTGACATCAGTAGCATTATTATTATTTGGAAAAATGTAAAGATAGTTAATAAAACAAGAAAAGGAGCACATAAGAACACACAGAATTGAAGGATGCCACAAGCCTTTTGGTAAATTTAGTGATGTAATGAGTAGAAAAGCTCTTCACGTGCTTCAAAAAGTGTGTGCTCAAAGTAAAAGAAGGAAAACGAAGTCACTCGCCCTAAAGTTTATTTAAGAGGCACAAATGGTCTTTGGGGCTGTGGTTTTTAAAGCATGAGCCAGGTTCATAGTGAAAGAATCTTAGATATTGTCAAGCACAAGATTCCAAAATCCATATGTAAACATTTTAGTGCCAGCCAATTATTTAAGTACAAATGTCACTCATCAAGCAAATAAACTAGAATTTTCAATTTCATCACTTTTCTAGCAAAGCAATTACAAATTAAATAACTAAATCTACCCACCTTAACACTGAACTGAAGGTCATGAACTAACTCGGAGAGCGCTCCTTCCACTAATCCCACCTTATTCATCAAACATGGGATTCCAAGAGGTAATTTATCTTCAGAATCATCGCTATCAATGAAAGAACAAAATTTAACAATCAGATTAAAAATTTAGCAAAACCTTCAGGACAATTATTAAGCATTTAATTAATTGGGGCAAGTTTCAAAAGTCAAAAATTGCAATTTCAAACTACATGTCAAAATTTATGTTGACGTAGATTCCACATCACAAGAAACTAAGTATACAACACTTGTAAGATGTAAGATTACTTGCTCTTTCAGAACCTTTTCCCTTTCCAGGGGCTGAGGGCCTTTTTTTTTAGCTTATTTTAGTTTAAATATTATCTTTTCTATGGTAAAAAGAAAAGAAGACCTCATTCCATTACCCTCCATCGTAAGATGTTAATTAAGAACAAAGCCAACACAAGAGTAAAGTATCATCCGGTGAGTCACAATGGATAAGTTAAAAAAATCAGTCTCATTTTATCTTTGCTAGGACAGGCTTGGCAAGAATACGATTTTGATTGTTTAGCCTGGCTCAGGTGGAGGTCCAACCTCTTAAAGTTCAAGGACAAAAGTCAGTTGGGACAAATTCAGTCCTGTAACAGCAAAATTATATAAAGGTTGATCAAGTAACAGGCAATGCCAGATAATCAATAAGACAATTTAACTACATGGGGATTACACATCTACATGTTGATGGTTTAATGGCCAGGAAACAAGACATTGCTGCCATGTACTAAATCTCTGAATATCCATACATTGTCATTCTAAATTGCGACATGTAAAACTTAATTAAAACGGTTGCAAAGTGTTTAATCCAATAAGACTTTAATGCACTGCAATGAACTAGTCTAAATTTTCAACTGCTAGTGTGATTAGTAGTTTCCTAAGCTACACACACACTTTTGCAGCACCCTTCATGTTACACGCAATTCATAAGAAGATCAAACACATAGATCAATGTTCTATAAGAGGATGTGTTCCATCTAGGAACTCCAGAACAGAAAACTAAGCATTCAAATAAAGTTCATCTACCCATTAATGTACATTTTTCATCACTATAACAATTACTTCTGATTAACAAAAGGATTTTTCCATTAAAGTTCCACAGAAACTATATTATCCCTTCGCAGATACTTTTGTGTTACGAAAACATAAAAGGCCAATAAAAGATAATAAGGTAATAATACTTCAATTTCATTCATTGAACTTCTCCTTAATTAGATTCTACAATGACCATGTAGTCACTAGTGCAGAGTGAAAACCTCATATAGAATTCATCACAAGAAAATCGTGTGCCCGCGACCATGGAAGAATCTTCAACCTCCTCTTCATTATCACTGTCAGTCGTTTCCAGGTCATTGTCTGACACGTGCATTACAAAGCCCCTTGAATACTTATTAGTCATCTTTGAAGCTTGAAACTCTCTGAATGATAGTATCAAAACAAATCAAAACATAAAATCCTTGACACTATTTATATACAGAAAAGCATTCAATTGCATGAAATACATATTTCAGTCAATTTTCAACACACATACCTAGGTTGGGTTTTGGTAAACGGTACAGAAATTTTTGAAGATACATTAAGCTTCTTTTCTATTGTATCAATATCTGACAATAAGTTATCAAAGCTCCAATCTGGCTGTGGATCCGCAGTTATTCCATCAACATTCGGAGACCGAAGTTCCAGTTTAACAACTCCCCTGATTTTAAATAAACCACTAGTCAGCCATATCAAAATAAGAAAACCCTATCCTCAACAATATTATATATTCAAAAAGAATTTCAAACCAACTCAATTTTTAGTCACCAAGAACATAATTGCCATAAAGTTTAATAAAAGACATACTCAGAATTAGTAAAAGAATAACATAAGTTGTCCTCTTACATTTTCACCAGATGGTCGTGATTGCCTACTGAATTCTCAGAATCTATACAAAAATTGAATTATCTGCACAATAATAAAAAAAAAATCATAATTTACAAATGAACTCAAGAAAGTACTACACGACCAGAATTACTATTTAACAAAGCATTATAGCACTTTCAAAAATGAATTTGAGTGCCGACTTTGAAGGACATGGTATCAGAGCCAAATCTATGAATTAGGGTTCGTGAGTTTCTGAAAATTGTGGCGGGTTGTTCGGCGGCTTGGCAAAAGGTCGGGTCGACGCTTACCTGGCTCTCTTCTGGGTGGTTGAAGATCGGAACAAATATTCTACGGTGGCTGGAAGGGACTAACTTTGTCTGGTCCCTGATACCGGCGCAATCTGGTTTCTCTTTTGGCTGTTTCTGGTCGTGAGCTGCAGGTAACTCTCTTAGGAAATTAATTTTGTAGGTTGTGATTGTTCTGTTCAGCCTTCTGGTCAGAAATTTTGTTCGGATAATCGACGATTCAGGTCGGCATTCTTCACGGCTGTCGGCGGTTGATTTTATTTTGGTGTGACGCTGTTTCTCCCTTGCCGATCAGGGAGTATTATCTGGGTAGTGTTGGACTTATTATTTGGGCTGAGGTACTGGGCTGATTATTGGGTTGGAGTAATTTTTCATTTGGGCTGCTTCATTAAGAATTCTGGAACTTTAGTGAGCGCTAAATATTGGGCTGATTGTTTGGGCTGGACTATTACCATAATTCTGCCTATTATTGAATTTGTTTGACCGTTTTGTTATCATGTTTTTACATCATGTCAACTAATAATTCCGATTTTTCGGGGGTATGATGTTAAGAGC